>JALLAU010001229.1:0-10614 GCA_036939495.1 Thalassiosira hispida
AACATTTATCTATTTTAGATAAAACATTTTTTTTTAATATTTACATACCCCTAATGATGACTCGCCAAAATCGTAGATACAGGTACGTACGTACGACTTAGCTAAATCAGTGATCTTGCAGCTAATAACCTCTTTCTTGGCAAGGGCATGGCCCCCCACTGCCACCAGACAATAAAATGAAAGTTCCACTGCCCCTGCATTGCCGAAGCTCCCCAAAACGCCCATTTCCAGCCGCCTTCCTCTTCGGGAATTGGTCAGCAAAGGAGATGAGTCGAATTAATTGGACATCACACATCACTCACCTGGTGCATGCGTGGGATTTCTCTCATACCAACCATGATGACACAAACGGCACGACGTCAAAGTGACACATTTGAGGAAACAACCATCAAATGATTGAAGGCCAAGGAGGAAGGTACCATTCCAAAGCTCGCAATTCGCAGTATGATCAAATCACTTATGTCTTACGTTTAAGCACTCAATGATTGAAGAGCGTCCGAGCAGAGTCAAAAGACACTATGTCCAGAACTTTTTGCAAGATCGTTCACGAGAAGAGTTTTGCGTATTCGGGGGAGTACAAATACTCTCGAGGAGGATGAAACAACATCACACGACCGCCCAAACGAACTGGATGTCAATTCGAAGTCTTCAAGCACTCAGTCGTCGTGTATTGAGCTTTTACTCTCCAAAACTTTTGACTGTGCAACATGCAACAAAAAGAAGACAAGAGGCCCAGGAAGGAAGATGTATGATGGCAAAGACGAGCCAAGGAGAGATGCTCGAAGGATAGTATTGAGGGACACTCTCACACTTTGCTTCCCGAGTATGTCTCTTAATTGCAAAGGAAGAAGGTGAAGAGTCTCAAATGGAAGAAGGAGCATCGTAGAACCAATATCATTGTAGAGCACTTCTTCGCTAGTACAAGATGATATTTTCAGAGTACAAGATTAGTTCTTCAGTCGATTGTTCTACTTCTATGGCAAGAGCTTTCGTATGCCCAACTTTCAGGAGCGTATGAGAAGAGCTTTCAATGAGCTTGAATGCTCAACCAATGTTCAATGTTACGATGCATGCCCAAACCAGCTCACATGTTGAGTAGAATAGCAACTTGGCCGAGGTTCAGCCGACCAAAGAAAGAGACATCTCATATTTTTAAATTTTGCTAGCGAAAGCAAGTGGCCAAAAGCGTAAACCGAAAAGCATAAATAAATTAATTTGACGCGATTACACATCATCAACACCTTCGACAAGACGTGCGAGTACTCGATAACAGTTGGATGGATCAACTTGACACTACAGCTTATTGATGATCAATACCTAAACTACATTATTCTCGCTCCATTCCATGTGCAAGATGATAAGGGCGTTGAGCGTTGACGGCTATGTTCTTGGAACCACTGCCAACCTCAATCGTGACGTTCTTCCCAATGACAACGTAGCCGGGAGTGGATACAGTAACGTTGAACAATTCGATTTTATTGGGACATTAAGCTTTACACCCCACTTGACGAAATATCAAGGTGGGATACTATGGCGCCTATAAAATATGTTCGGGGGGTGAAAAAGGACGGCAAGGTGTGTAATTTCATTCCATGGAAAAGTATTTCCAGGTTCGGTTAAAATTGCACAAGCACTACCGATAAAGAACAAACCTACTAAACAATTTCAATAATCCATGAAGATGTAGGTTTATTTAGAATGTTGTGCCTTCAGCCCAATACTTTTGGACATCACTGCATGATGTTTTTGTCTAATCAACGCCTTAGAGTAGTTATGCTTTAGCAAGCTGTGCAAACGCCATGTATTTTTAGGTACTGCCGCTCAGTCGTTGGAGTGCAGGTCTCTCTACTTCTTTTTGAAAAAAAGAAGAGTTGTGGGCATCGATACCGATGCAGGACGTAACGTACCCCTCTCCGCCCTGGTCGCGTCACTTCACAAGACTGTGGTTGTGTGGTAACTCAGATCTGGTGGTATCTAGCTGTGTTTTCGGAGAACATCAACTTGGAAACCAACATCACGGAATTCGAAGCCGTGGCACGCCAAGGCGTTGCAAATGCATTCTAGAATTGTTTTTGGACAATTCTGAACATCACACAACTTGTGGCAGATCACAGCTGTGCACTTTGACCATACCTAAGATACCTAGCCCAACATCGAATACCCTAACCCTAACTCATACGATGGAACTCAAATTGACAAAACCCAGATCTGGCAGATGTTAGTTGTGTTTTTGGTGAACAATTTGGAACCAGAACACCACGAAATTCGAAGCCGCCGTTGCAAAAAATTCATTCTCTAGAATTGTTTTGGTGAACAATTCGGAATATCACACAACTTGTGGCAGATCGAGCGCGCGGACACAGAGACACGACATCTGTCCGACACATCAAAGGGTCCCAGAATTGCTATCTACCAAGTAGGAACTCTTTATCATATGAGAAGTGAGCAACCACAAGACTCCTATTCGAACAAGAAAGTCGTAGTATCACGTTGGAACTCAATACTTAATGAGACGCTCCTGGCCTAAATAGATATCAACGGTCCATTTGGTCTTGGAACGGAGGCCTTCTCACAATCTCAACTCGCAACCAAGCCCACCTGACACTCGCGAGACGAATGGTGCTTGCCCTTGCAGCATCCAAATGAGATTCAGGAAGGAGATAGAGACGATGCATGATGCGTACCTCTGAATGTCCTCATCTAGAGCCAAGATCTCTCAATTATTTTCTGCGGCTGCCCAATCACCATCATAAATTTAATCCATCGCATCACAAACAACAGCAAACTATGTGCAATCCTCCAAATAAAGCGTTCAGTCAGCGTAGCAGAAGCTACAATGGCATCCTTCGTCACCGCAGCGCTCCGACTACCTTGACCACCTCAACTTCTTCGCTCAAGAGTAGCGCTGCTGGTCTCATCATCGTCGCTGGAGAGAAAAACGAAGTAGGATGGAAGAATAAGCAAACTCCGACGACGACGACACCACCTACTGTTGTTGTAGAAGAGAAAACTACAAGTTGCGTCGACACAAGAGATGACGAAGGGCATATGGAGACGAGTAGTATAGCATTGGAGGAGAAGAGGGACACAAGTCCACCGCCAATCAACAACAACGATGATAAACGTCTAGATAATCTTGATAGAAGCAGCGGTAGTGCACTCAGTACTCTCAGCGTTTTCACCAACAATACCATTGCCACCGAGGCGTACATTATTGCCACTACATGCAAGAGTTCTGCTGCTAATTGCGATGATGCCAAGCAGAATGGATACGTTGAAGAGCTACGCAAGAACAAGGAGAAGACCCGGGAGCAGAACCTCGAAGAAGCTATAGAAGCTATAGTACATCAAGAACATCCGTCAATCAAGGACGATGCACTACAGCTACAATCATCTAGATATGGATGTGACGTCATGTCCGTCTTTCAATTCTCAGAAGGCAGAGGACACAAGAACGCCCTTTCTAGCCTGACGAAACAACATGTTGGCGCGAAGACAATGAAGACTCCCCTCGAAATAATCGACGAGGACCATCTACTCCACCTCCTAGAAATCAAGGCATCCACATCCACACAACAAATGTCCAACATTGATCAGGACTTATTACGACATCAGGGTCTGCCACTCAGTCCTCCCGAAGATTATCCCGTAATACGTCAGGCTATATTGACTGCGGAACGGGAATCACGAAAAGCGCAACGTAAGTTGAGGAGGATTGAAAGGGATAGTTACCGAGTCGATCTGGAGTTGAGCAGTTGCCAGGAAGGAGACGAGGAATACGAGGACGGAGATAGTGTAACCACTGCTGGGACGGCGGAGAGTGAAGACGGATTCTTTGATCTCATTGCGGCGGTTTTGAGGTATACTGTAGGAGGTACTACTGGGAGAAGGAAGGATAAGAAGAAGGGTAGTGTACCTTCTTCTACAAAAAGACCTGTGATGCCTCCGGATACTGTCAATGAAGGTTATTCCAAGTTGTTATTTTTGTAGGTGAAACGAATGTTGTTCAGGGGTCCCGGAACAGCACTGCGCCCACACGATAGGAATACTACTTCGTGCAGATAGAGATTATATGTCAGTATTCGGTTGTGTTTTCTTTGATGCTTAAAGATATATAAACTATCGAGATGATATGTTAATTGACAGGATGTTGTATTTGTGTAGTACTCGATATATTCCAGCTAGAGGCGAAGAAGAAGTTGGATGAAGTGTTCCAAACATGTATTGATATCTTTGAAATTGAAGAATTGCTCAGGGTGTATTGATGAAAAAATAACATTCAATCGTAATAGCACTGCAGCTCCAGGAATGTCAGATCCTCAGTCCAGTCCAGTATTTACTGAGAGGATATTCCAAATCTTATATAATCGCATTCGCTTGTTCCTCTAGATCTTCAGAATAACTTATCACTCATGCGTGTACAATATTAAGCCAAGCCAACTGCGAAAAAAGGGAAGAATTGCCAAACAAGTTTGACATGACGCTTGTCTCATAAGGATGATGCTGGCTATTGGATAGCTATGCTATACAGGCGAGTCAGATATGTCAGCTGCCCAATTATCACGCACAGAACGAGATCGTTTGCATGCAGGCTCTCTTTCCTCATTTTCTTTCTCCTCCTTGTTTTCCATCCACTTTAAGAGATCATCTACCAACAACTTGCTTTCGTCATTTACTGGCAGTAAGCCTGATGGGACTCCAATAGATTCTCAAAATGACTGAATACAGTATTTGCGAGTTTAATAGAAGATAGTGATTGCGTTATCAAACCGAATGAGATTAATTCTCTACTATGCTCTGTGCTTACCCTCTTCGTGCTCACCTTTGATGATTCGAAATCGGACTCTGAGTTATTTACTAATGATAACTGAGACTGTTTCGATGGCTACAACAGTTTACACAGGTTTACACCATATAGAAAAAAGTTCAGTGTAGACAAAAGCACCATACATTTCCACGATACAACCCTCATGATAACAAGAGCACATCCTCAATGGAACAGCCTTGAACAACCCAGCTGCGTCTTGATTTTTCGTAGTCTATCCCGACCTGGGAAAACCGCCTAGATTATACACAACATTCACTACACCAAGCTTTTGCACATCTTCATTGGAGCTGATTACATTCGTCACATCATAACAAGAGCTACGAAGCAAATTTTCCCTATCGCTGTAACAATCAGAGACTGCCTTGTAATATGAGACGACTTTACGATTGCCAAAATCCAGATTATTCAAGATTTGAAGGTAGCTAGATTTCAGGCAACCCATGTCATCTTCGTTGAGATCAGAGAGGATAATATCTCTCCCTAGTTTGTCTTCGCCAAATAATGCATGCTTACTTTTCCTCAAAGTGTAGAGCCATTCGTACCGCTGCCAAATGTGCATCAAACTGTTCAGCACGGAGAAATTACAATTGAAGTTCTTGTTCCGGACATACTCTTGTGATATTTCCATAACCTTGTCCATGGCAGTTTTCTGCTTGGATGGTAGTTTGGCGAGTGCTTTAGAGATGTCTACCAATGCATTTCAACAGAGCTCATACAGATATTCGGTGAAGTATTCTTTTCCATCGGCTCCAAGTCCCGCCTCCTCCCTTCGTCGCCCAAGAGGTCGTTCCGTGCCCTATGGGTTGCATTGAGTTCATTTTAGCATTATTGCAAATCAAGTCCAATAATGTATGATGATATTACCTGGGAGAGGGGACATTTGAAATGTATCTCAGTATCGCTACTATTCCTACGCACGTTGCAATGTTCCCCCTCGCGCTACTTCAGGCTACATAGGTACATTACCTACTCTTCAGCCTACTTCCCACTCAACCAACGACTTCATTTCATAAGCCTCCGTGCCCCCCCCACCTCGTCTCTCCTCTCTCCTCTCTCCTCTCTCTCGACGACGCTCTTCAATAGACAATACCAGAACGAACACCGCCACAGGGCCGCTGTCACCATGCCGTCTACAACCGACGCTGCCAGTCGCCAAAGGAACCGCGGTAGCAAAGCGTCTTCCGCCAAGACGACGATAGTCCCAACCAGCCTCACCAAACAATGTCTCCAACTACATCATCCCGACCAAAAATTTTCCAACGATGCCATCGAACTATCGTCGGAATTCTTGAAAATGTTCGTTGTGGAAGCGAGACGACGGGCGGCCATTGAGGTGAGATTTATACATTGATTGGGTGCTTAATTCTGTCAGGGGAATGACTATCTATACTCAAACTCAATGTAATATCATGCCGCATATGCTGACTTATTTTGCAATCAAATATTAGGCAGAATGCGAGGCTGAAGCAGAAATCACCGAGCCTTCCTACTCCAATGTGAACAATTCAAAGAATAGAGATGACGATGATGATGGATTTGATAATTTCTCAATGACGGGGGATGATGACTCGGATGACAACAACAATAATAATAACACCAAGAAAACTGTGGAAATCCGTGCTGATCATATTGCCAAAATTGCAGCAGAACTGTTGTTGGACCTGTCATAAGAACAGTGGGTGTATTGTAAGACACAAATCTACAATATTCCTGGATGTCAATGTCATATTTCATAGTGACAATCTACATCTTTGTATCTGAATAATTTCGGGATAGTGAGCATAAAAGGGCTTCGGCAATAGGGTTGATATCAATTGTGATCGCAATCCAACTCTCATTGTGCAGCTCGAAAGCTGATCTGACATAATAATGAACAGCTAGGTTGAATCGAACATTATTTTTGACTATCGAAGTCTATCAAAATCCACCTGCTGTCAGATATGCGTTGGCCTTCAAAACAAAATGTACCTAGAGATCACTCTCCTCCCAAAGACTCTTAATTTGACGACCTGCATATGCTTCAGCTAGCTCTGCGCCAGTCTCTTTTGTATTTACGAACTTTACACACTAAGTGGGGGTATTGCAGGGCGTTACAGGAGCCAATTTGGAATTAGTTAGCGGGCATAATTGTCACGGTTTTCCCACTCCCTTAATGTCCTAGTGACTCTATGTAGATGGAGAGCAGAAAGGCCAATAATATTAGTAGGTCGTCATCGTATGAGAATGGTAACCAAAGGCGCGGATATTTGTTTTACTTTAGCCCATGAACAGTTGCCTGTGTAGACTACTCTGATGCATATGATTCAGCCAGCTCAGCTTCACTCTCTGTGGCTGTCTTTGTGGTAGATTGTGACCTTGGATCAGATCTTTCTTTGTCGACCTTGAACCGAGTCGAGGTATGAGACCTCATTCTCATATCGGATTTATGATATGGTACGTTCTCTCTGTATGCCTACCTTCCTTATCACCCGAGTCAGGGCTCATCCTCACACAGACTGGGGCATTCTTCATCTCCATCTTGGTTAGGCATGTGGCTGCCAACACATTCTTCTAACTTCTTTCCTTTCTCTTCACATGCCCATGCTTGAACACATTCGCCTAAAGAACACGCTTGGACATCAGTGCAGAATGTGCCATTTTTTTGGTCATCACAAGTTGTGTTCAGGTCAATGCCTCCAAAACAGGTCAATGTTGCAGCTAAATCAGTCTAAACAACGCATTGAAAGTAATCAATTGCCTCGTCTTTGTATGTTACATTAGCGTCAGTGTCGTCGGCAATGGCATTCATAATTGGAGTAACTTTCGGATGGCTCAAGATTTTGTATACGTCTTGAGCTGTGGAAGGAAAGTAAAAGATGAGTCACTTATATTTGATAGAGGAACAGCGGAAGTTGACAACAACAACTCATGAGTGTGGCAGTCAAAGTGACCATTGGTCCCTTTTAGCTGCACTTCTCATTTAGGATGTCCATTCTCAGCGACATCTACACTTGGCACTTCTTGTCAAACCTTCTGTCTCATTCTTCAGAATCGGAACGTTCATCCACTCTGATTTCTACGGTCCTCTTTGTAGGGCCTGGTATGTTTCTACATAAGTAACAAAGATCTGAAGTAAGAGGTAACACCCAAGGCACAAACTATGTGCCATGGAAACCTACAGGTATCTACGTGGGAATAGTATGGGCAACAGCACCAATGACGATGCCATCGTCATTGCTCTTAGCCAATGCTCTCTCCAGAGACATCATACGTAATATCTATATTCTTATCAGCAGAGCAACGAATAGCGTTGCTCCGCACAATCCAATTAAATAAACAACAACAACACCAATTGCAGCTTCTACTAGGTAAATCTACTATTGTTGATAGGCATTCAACATGGAATGTCCATGGTATATTCCTATATCCTCTACAGAAACATAACGAATAGAATAACTCCTCGCAGGTTGAAGATGTTTTGAGAGGAGAAGCCGAGAGATGGTAATGTTGAGGTGCCAGTTATACCTGCTCAGACATTGCAACTAGATACTAGACTCCCAACTATTCGTGGTGAGATCAGAAGGATTTCACACAAATAGAGAAGTTATACTCTGCTGCAGTCGAAAGTAGGCTCGATCTGATCGGCTTGCTGACAAAGTGAACGAATCCGCATGCAAATAAGCATCCAAACTTGAGAGAGCCAACTGTCAGAAAACATCAAAGACGGGATTGGTCGCTCGAATGGCGCCTATGGCAGGATGTATGCTTGAGGGCGTGGCACGTTCAAAATCTGGAACCGCTAGCAAAGATACTTGAGCGAGGTGTGTTTAAGCAAACATCTTGGTTCGCAAGACGCACGGTTATGCAAATGTCGAACTTCGATTGCACATCCAGTCTTGTTCATAGAGAACAACCGTGATCGGTGAACCTTCGAATACAGATGCGTTTGATAACCGGCAGGTCAGAGATGAGAAAAGTATTGTCAGGATGGCGAAAGTAAAACGATCGCTTGCTTGAAATAAGTTGGAGCATGTCCCCCAAATTTCATCGTAGCTGAGTAAATAGGTCGAATATATGACTTTCTTTTCGCCGACAGATGTAGAGCCGAAAAAATTTAGGGCGTGAAGCGAATGGAATGGTCGACTTTCGTCATTCGCATTGGATGCTATCCATATGCTCGAGACCGAGGAGGGTAGCTTGAGCCAAAGATACAATGGTATGAATAATACAGACACTATACATCCAGCTTGATGATACTCTCGCAGTAAGGCAAGGCGATAATCCATGCCCCACACTCCAAATGACAATCGTAGCAGATGAGAAGATTAAGCCATGCTGAAAATACAAATCCAACTGCCAACCAAAACGACGGCAGAGGATGGGACGTTGGAGCTGGAGAAATGAACACTTCTATCCCTGCTCGCTAGGTGGACATATGACCTTCATTTTCATCGACGATAGATGTAGAGGTCAAGGGAACCTCAAGGCAAATGTAATGGCCTCGACTTTTGTCATCCTCGTAGAAATACATCTATCCGAATGATAGCAAAGTAGAGGCGCAGTTATGCCTATGCGTAGGCATCAATAGGACTCGGCAGGATGTATGGTAGGCAATCACAAACGTTGAAGGTACCAGCCACCACCTTCTCGCTTAGAGGTTATATTCTTGACTTGGTATGGTCGATTGTCGATCTAGCGAACCCCAAAAAACGCGGCACGTGGACTAGGGACTAGGTATTGGTACCATCCGAGAAGACTTGATCATCAACGATTTGATCATCGCCGGTAGCCTCGATCCCAACTATCGTGAATGTCGATAAGGGAATTTACTTGTTGCGTTGATCTTGGTAATAGATACTTAAGAGTACGGAACTGATTTTGTAGTAGTTCCTACGTGTATTTACAAAGTATGACGGAAACGGAACTTTTCAAATGGCGGTAGCCATATTGCTTTTATATTGATTCCTTCGTTGACACGGTCTGTCCGTCACAACAGCAAAACTCTAAGTGAGCATGTTATCAGGATTTGCGGCCGAGTGATGAACGCCGAACAAAACCGTCCATCTCAAAGATCTGCAAAGATCCTCACTTTTTTATTTTGACGCCGATCAGAAGCAACTTCACGACGTCTCTACATACTAGGAAGCAAACGCCTATCACATTTAAGATTTTTTTATGAAGAACATCAAGGTAAACAATGATTGGGACGATAACACTATCTTTGTTATCATTGTGTGAGGATTACATGTGACTTTGGTCCTTTTGGACCTAGTAGTTTTGTTGGATCGGCTGAATTCTGCGTCCGACGCTGGCGCCTTCATTTTTGCCTAATTTCTTCGGCCTTCTTCGGCGCTCTCCGCTCAGAATCTGAAACTTCTTGATTCTTGATCTAAACTGCCGGGACGAGCCTCCCCGCCTCACATCAGGGTGGATATCGCATCAGGGTGGATATCCATGACTCATGCAATGACGAGAAGTCTTTCGTGTGCTTTCGTTACATTTGCACGTATTCCTACATACAATTACAGCCGATCCATGAACAATTGTAACATTGCCAAGTCGATACGCTGGTGCTAACATTGCAGATCGAATCTTGCCAGACAATTGTTACAATAACGGTTTTGATTTAGAATATGTACGTGAGAAAGCTTCTCGAATATACCCGTACCACGATCGATATGAAAATAGTAGCAACTCATCCATACCCACTCCATTTACAATACTTCATGTAACATCTGAATTGGTATTTTGCCCGCTATCGGGGATTCCTACCGTTAAACGACAGTTTCTACCAGAAAGCGGCAGTT
>JALLAU010001230.1:0-14664 GCA_036939495.1 Thalassiosira hispida
AGGTTTGATTCTTGATTTTCCAGTAGCTTTGCAATCGAAGTACAGCCCCTTAGTCTGATTCTATTGCCGTTTAACCAAAGCCTTTGCAAGAACTTGCACTTGATTAATGCAACGACGAGTTGGTCCAAGTTCATATCGCCGAAATTGTTGTTACTTAGATCAAGCCTTTCCAGAGTATCTTCTGAGCGAATCAGCAATGCATTTGAAAAGATGCAATATTGCATCTTGTGAGGGTGATGTCTTTCAGGCTTGGATTGCTAATCAAAAATCGGGCGAAACTACTCATCTTTTCGTCGTCTCGGAGGTTGATTCCACGGAAGCCAAGCGTATCTATGCTTTGGTTACTTTTTAGTCCATCACACAGTGCTACTATGTCCGGATTGACATTACAAATCTTCAGTTCTTTCAAGTTTGTATTTTGGCCGAGGATGTGCTCGAAACGCCTCCACGCTGCCACTCTCTCGCTTAGGGGGGCGTTCAAATACAGACGTCTGACTTTGGGATCATTGTGCTTCACTCGAATGATCGCTCGCGCCGAGTCAAAGCCGAATGATTGGAATAAAAGCAAGTCTTCGTCATCCGATGAAACCGGGCGGTTGGAAGCGGCAGCGTGGCCCACGGCGTTCATTGTTAAGGAGTATTGTAGAAAAATGATTCTGGGTGTGCATGGCGAGTCGTGCGATTGTAGAGAGAAATCACTTTCCACTATTCTTTTTCTCTGTCGAATCTCGTCTTTTTCCAGAACCGACTGTAATTCTCTTGTTTATTGAATCGAATACACGTATCAACACTCTGAGTGTAGATTTCGATAACTTGCACACTATTAGGAAACACGAGGCAATTCTGAATCAAATGCAACCAAGTCAGAACCAGGTCAGAATCTTCATATCTTCTGTTTTGTTTCACATCCCTTTGCCGGACAACCTGCCTCGTCCAACTACTGACCCAGATATCTAGAATATATCTGATGTCGCAACCACCAACTCCCCATGTCATCCATCTGCCTCGCCATCGCCGGAGCAAAAGCTCATCCTGTAGAAGTATTTCTATCCAGGAGTATGAAAAAGTTATCATTCCACAAGATTATGTGGTCCGATTCCTCGACAAAGAACCGATGGACGATAGTCATTCTTCTGGCAAATCGAAAAGAATACGAACATTGTCTTCCTTGATCATGCATGACTTCAAGTCTTTGTCTTCAAAAAACAGCCTGTACCGGCCACTCGCTTCATCCCAAGATCGCAAGTCTCCAATCTTTCCATTGAGATGAGTTGACTTTTTCAATCCGTGGCAAATGACAGGTGTGTTCAGGGCGAGTACAACTTCATTTGAAGCCATGGTAAATACTTTTTTTCTGATTCAGGCTTTCCTGAAGTTGCAATTGATCCCTGCAGTACAATTTATGTTCCATCATCTTCGTACCGCATAGCCTGGAATGTTTCCCACCAATTTTGAGATTTCATCCTCACTCGACAATCGTTGATTCCCTGGAGGACTATTGATGCCTTTTTAGTTGTATTATGATCCAGCGCATGGAATTGTGCTTTGGGTGGGACCTTGGTGATCACGGCGCTGACATCCTCAAACTTTTCGCTCGTACAACTTTCGACAGTTCTCCAGCATCTCGGTGCTTGTTTTGCGGCTTACTTTCTCCTCCCCCGGATGATATTCCAGCAACATATCAATATTTGCTTCTGCGATTGAAACCCCATTAGTGTCGCCTATTGCTCTGTAAATATCACGGCTATTCTCGAGGTATTTCACGATGGATCGTCAGCCTTCATCTTTTCAGCCATGGTTAGAATTTGTTGTGCAATTAGGTGTGCCTCTTCCCTCCGTTCGCGAAGAGCATCCATCGCCGAACACTTGTAATGGAGAGCTAATTCTCTGGATACTTTTTCTTCGTAAATTCCAAATATCCATTTGCCAAGTCGACGGCAAGTTCGTTCGCATAACCTTGGTTGCAGTTCTTACAGACTCTCCATGGCTCCGTGAACTTGCCTTCTTGTAGCTTGCTAGATTCTAAGGCATGCGCCATTAGGCAGGGCAAGTGAGCGAGCCCCGACCCGCCTCTGCATGAGCAATCCCTACGAAGCGGCTGTGTTCGCGACGAAGAATCCAAGCAAATCCAACACACGTCCTCCTCATCATCATTCGAGTTCGAGGCCGCCGCCGTCACAGAGCGATTCTTGCCAGCATCGCCACCGCCATCACACGAAAGAGGCGGTAGCTTTTCCCTACATTCATCAATGGCAGACGTCTTGCGGCAAAAAGGACAAGAGAGACGATACCAACCACAATGATCAACGATTCAACGATGAGTGATTCAACGTGATCGTCGTTTGTGTCGTGTCCATTCGTCCAAAAAAAATGACGGCGAGGCGGCGGGGGGCGGGGGTAGAAGTTCGGGGGCCGGCCATCACGAATACAAAATACATAGGTACAGAGGGCTTGCCCCCTATCCCCTAATCTTTGTTGGGAGAGAATCGAACAACCAACCGCAAAAACCAGAAATAGGGTACGAACCAATGTATTCAGTAAAAATATATTTTATTTTATTTTTATTTTATTAGTATCTAACTTTACATAATCCCTTGCTATTTATCTACGCCCCCTAAATCAAGATATAATCCTGGTAGTATTTTGTGTTTACCCTAACCCTAATGCAGATCCAAGTGGTGTGAGAGTTGTTGAGAGCCGTTTTTTCATTTCCTCCAGTTTCCTGTGGTTTCCTCGCCAATCTTCATCGGGTCAACAAATTTGTTGAAAATGGAGTCAATTGTCTCCGACCCTGTATCCCTTACTTCTCAGCAACCACGCTGAGTTACTAGGTGGACCGCATACTATCACAACCCTCAGGACCTGAGGTTTGTGACAGTATGCGCAGATAATGTAGACCCCTCGTAGTTAGCGAGAAGTAAGCTATACAAGCCCAAAACAATAGCATTACTCTCCCCCGTAGCCGACCTTTCCGCCCATAGGAGGCAGCAATCCCCCCCACCAAGCCTTTAAGCCGCATCCGATGACAGCATACACCTCGACCTCGACCGTGGCCGCTCGTCGGCGGCTCAAGGTTCCGTGAACATCGCCCTTGCCGCCTCTCTTCCTCCTCCGACGGCGATGGGAATTGAGTGATTCCTCGCCTGTTCCTTCATTGTTGGCTATCACAAGGGCCACCACTGCCGCAAGCGTTTGCACCTCATCCCTATACGTCCTTGAGCGATAGATAATGTCGCTATATCAGTGGGTTTGGTCGTCTGGGCTTCCCTACGGACCGTTTTCCCTCCGAAATTGCATAATTGTTCGTGTCTCCTTATGGCCATGGATGGTCCCTACCAACCTCCTCCATCCCTAAGCCCCAACAAACTGACAACAGGACAAGAAAATAGTATGCGAGAACGATTTTCTGCTGGGGTTTGATGTTGGGGAGCATATAATCGAGGCAAGACCGGCACATCTTCACCTATAATTTGAGGTATAAAAGGGGGTGGGCAAGGTGGGGGGATTGGAAATATTTTATTCAACAATCAACTACACCATCCGAATTCAAGGAGGAAGTGCATAGTAACCATTATTGCGGGGGAGGGGTCTTTATTGGCTTCAATATCAGTTTCATCTGAAAAATCTATCCATTACAATTACAATAAACACACGCTCTCGAATAATAGATCTATTTGAAAAACCAATTGTAGAGTAGAATCCATAGGGAAGAAGAGAGAATTATTTGATGTGCAAATGATGCATTGGACTCTATTTCCAAGAAGTGGAATATATTATTGCACCTCAAAATAAAATGCATTATTTACACAATACTGGCACACTCTAGACATTGGCAATGGCAATGGCAATGGTAATAACTGCTATGGCAATGGCAAAACTGCTATGGCAATGGCAATAGCTGCTATGGCAATGTCAATGGCAATAGCTGCTATGGCAATGGCAATNATAACTGCCATGGCAATGGCAATAACTGCCATGGCAATGGCAATAACTGCCATGGCAATGGCAATAACTGCCATGGAAATGGCAATAACTGCAATGGCAATGGCAATAACTGCCATCGTAATGGCAAGTGGCAAGGCTATTGGTATGGATGGTGATACCTACCTAACTAAACTGGGGGAAGCAATGGATAGCTTTGAAAAGGGGGCAAATTAGGGGGCTATGTAGGGGTTCTAGTTTAATACCTATTCCTACGTACATAAGTTAGGGAGCACAATTTTATAATCTCAAACCCCACCAAATCCTCAGAGATTCAAACCCACGATGGCACATTCTCCCTAGTATGCAACAGCGGAAACGGCAATGATGTCAGTAATATAATTCCACCAAAGTTTGCACACGTCCTCTAAAGGTCCATTAGAGACTTTTGACAAAGTTTGGTGTTCATCGGAGAAGTTTGAAATTTATTGGTTCGTACCCTAACATAACATGGCGGACATGTCATGTCATGCTACTATGACCAAATTGCTATATTATAATACAAAGATGATTTCTGGTTTATCATCTTCTCATCAGTCTTCCCGACATCCATTATCATCTTTCGTCGGCAATAATTTGGCATTGTCGTCTCGGCGGCGACTCATGATACGAAAATGGATCTACCCCGCGGCAGCTCTCTCAATGTGTGCCAGCAACAGCAATCGCAAATCCTCGTCGCTGCCATCGTTGGCATCCACAACGACATCAACGCAATACAATCCATTTCCATTCCTAAACGATGTCGTCTCGTCAGTTCCAACAATGTCCTACTCCACTACTGGAAGCAATAACGAGGAATGCGCCCTGCCGCCAGACACTGATAATTTCAGCAGGTACTCCAAATTTTTCGTCAAATCGAATGGCGTGGATGGGATGGGCCAGCTGAATAATGATGCAGATGATGAAGCGGCGCGAAAAGAATCAATATTTTGGGTAGACACTCTGGAAGATGATGATTGTCTCGGTGACTATCATCGATTTGAATCATCAGAGCCATCCTCCTCTCATTCTCATTCGAATGCATCACCTCGTCCATTCTCGATACTGTCATGGAACATCCTTGCCCAAACACTCTACGAAGCCCAATATCAAAGGAGACGAATAACTCAAGTGGCATTATCCTCCTCCGCTCATCAAATACCAACACTATCGTTGTCATCACCCCATCAGCCACATCCGCATCCATGGCCCAAACGTCTCAAACGCATCATCGAAATACTCGCCCATTCCAAGTCAGACATTATCTGCCTCCAAGAATGCGAATTACACTCCTTCAAACATGATATTGCACCTGCGCTATCCAAATTTGGATATGATGGTATAGCCCAGGAAGATGATAGACCAACGCATGATAAACCAACATTTATCAAGGAGGCTACGAAGCATCGCGATCCACGGAATCATATCGCTGCCACGTTTTGGAAACGAGATAAGTTTGAGGCCGTGGGGGAAGCGAGTGTTAGGACTCGTAGTTTGACCACTGTATTGAGACTCAAGGTCGAGAGTAGCGATGATGATGATGATCTTGATGGTGATGGCGAGGAAGAGGATAAAGCACCAGTAGCAGCAACGCCGACTGTGGCCGTGGTCAACGTACATTTGGAGGGACATCCCCGACGATTCTCGGAACGGACGCATCAATTGCAGCATGCCATGACGGATTTGGCCAAGAGGATTGAACACGAAAAGCAGCTGGACATTATGGAAGATCCATCATTATCTCAGTCAGAAACAAAGAATGACGACAATAATGTCATTGGCAAACTAAATGCTCTAGTTTTGGCTGGAGACTTCAACTGCGAACTCCAATCATCGGCATGTTCTACGTACTTGCGCATGGGACGGCTGGGACGACAGGCGGGTCTCGGCGGCATACACGGCGAGGGTTCGTTAGTCCTGCCACCGTCGTTATTGGAAACAACCGAGGCCACCGAGGTGATACACCCAATCATGGAATGGGGACGTGCCCTCCCCGAAAAAGAATTGGCCGATGTCGATCCACATCCATTTCGACGGAATGGAATGACAAGCGCGTACCCTGCATGGATGGGCAAGGATGATGCTCGATCGCACTTTACATTTTGTAGCGAATTGAGTAAACGCCCCGTACCTGGTCTGGATCAAATTTGGTTCTCATCAATGACGTTGGAGCGAATCAGTTTACGACGAATGTTTGTAGATGATTCGGGAATTTGGGAACGTTATTTTTATGATGAGGAGGAGGTTGAAAAGAGAAGGGACGAGGAACGGAGAAAAGTATTGACGAGCGGTTTGCCATCGTTGGAGTGCAAGCATCCCAGTGATCATTTACCGATTGGGGCCATGTTTGATTGGAAGTGGGATGATTGTGGAGATTCTTGCCTTCTTGATGATGGTTCGTCCGAAACAGCCGACAATGACGATGCCACTAGTATTTCTCACTGTGTAGACGGAGGAGAAGTGAGAGGGTTGAACGTTGTAGACTCGGAAGGGAACGATATGCAAGACGATGCATCACAAGATCAGTTAATGCAAGAAAAGCAAAAGATGCAACAACAGAAACAGTCGTTCGAGACTCCACATGAAGAGCTTGATTATCTCCTTCATTCTTGTCCCTACGATTCTGAACAACAGCAGGCGGATGTTCGATTTGTCCTAAGCCCTCTCGACCCGCCGTTATCCCTTCCGTGCAGAGAACGGCCCACACCTGAACAATTAGAGCAACTTGAGGCACGACGTGCCAAGAAGGCGGAATTGCTAGCTACTGCATCGTTAGGCGTTCGGCCGTGGCTCAAGAATTTCTGGAAGGTGAGTAAGCAAGTTGGAAAACATGACAGACACAGAGTGATAGAGGAAGCTTCTTCTAGTACGGCGTACTACAATCGCGAGAAATAAAATCTAATAAATCCAATCTAATCCAATGAGTAGGTAATCAATTCATCCTGAGGTCTTGCTTTGTGCCATTGCGGTAGATGTGGGGTCCTAAAGCAGGAATTTGTGACCCATTTTGCTTTCATAGCGTTCTCAAATGAGATGTTCATAAGTTTTATGCAGTCTTTAGAACATAAGAAACCATTGGGCACACTTTGGGTAAAAGTGTGGATATGTAGGAGAACCTACGCTACGATACTTGCTTGAAAAGAATTATGCGATAGGGAATTCTATATGTTGGGATATTTATTTAATCACAGCTTACAGTCCAATCATCTCACGGATTCGGGATTTCAATCTTCCGTTGCCAATCGTTTCATCCCAAGAAAAATATTTCTCTATTGTCTCCTGGCCATGCGCCAATATTGGCTCGCTCAGCATCTTATCGTATTCGGAGGGGTTTTGCTCATAAAATTGAATCTGGGTCAAAGCTTGATGTGGCGTATCCAAATCAAAGTAAATAAACGCTTTTGGGTTGAATATTTCTGGCAGTAGAAAAGAGTTCGGCAAACAAATACGTGAGCAATATGATTTTACAATGCCAATGACACCATGACATCATGAAGGGTGTCACAATGGGGGTGCAGCATCTCTTACCAAAGACGAATCTACTTCCAAAGTATATGGGTACGGTCCTGCGAAATGATTTGGAATTGAGGGAGTTGTGGAAAAGTTGTGAGCATGGAAAATTCAGTAGCCATTCAATCACAATCTGACGAAAATAATCATGTCAGGCTCCAACTAACTCTCACCCTGACAAGAATGCGTGTAAGATTTTCTCTGAAACATATCCAGGAGCATCTGAATTCTCCATCACAAGTGCATATCGATATTTAGAAAAAAGTTCCATGTTATTATGTTGATGATCCACTCCAAACTGCCCTGAGATAGGTTGAATCGATGATGGCCGTTGATTATCATCAAATGGTACACATTGGGTAGCACTGTCATCAGTGGGAGGGGGCGGACTGGCTTCATAATAGCCCTGGCATTTACCAGCTGTGTGAATAGTTCCGATTTCAGATAGAGCGCGTGCTGCATGTTCTCGATACTCAATGTAGTGAGAATTCTGTGTGATGAAGAAGCAAAAAGAGGGAATTTCTGTAAGAGGTACGCCGAGATCGCTGATATTGGAGAAAACAGCCTGCACTCACAACATAAAGCAAAAAGTTCTCTCGAGTGTTCTTTGGTTTGTAAAGAGGGTCAAGAATCTTGCTCAGTTCCAATTGTCCGCTCGTGTGCAAATACCAAAGCCGCATTGAGCAAAACGGCACACGAATACTTTTACTTGAGTCCTCATGTGGTCCAATGACATAAGAGTTCTTCCCAGGCGGTAAATAGTCCAATGTGAATTTTTCATCAATATTATCAAGGTGTTTTGGGTGTAAATCGTAATATTCCGCCTGTGATCGAACAAAAGTGGCAATTAATGTTAACACAAACTGGAGAAATTGCCAACGCTTATGAAGACATGCCATAAAAATCCACGGACACAAATTCTTACATTGAGATGGAGTTTAATTCCAGGAAACTCTTGCACAGATACGTCACAGTGCTGGTGAGAATGCACAATGAGCAAATCGCTCGTCGTTGCACTCTTCATGGTATCTTCTGTCAAAGGAAGGGCTGAATTCTCCACTAATTTATTGCCGGACTGGATTTCAACTCTTCCTTCAAAATCTGGAAAAAGCGAGTTTGCCAGGAATAATCCAAATGTAGAATAGCTGAAGTTTTTTCGTCCATGTAGATGACCTTGAGCACCACCACAATAAAAAAGCTTTCCCTTAAACGAACCAGATACTTCCCCATCATTCATACCAACACCATCATCTTGATTATGATGTCCTCCATGAACGCCGTATTTTTGATCGGACTCTGAATATGGCTGACTTGAAAGGGATGCAGAGACTTGGGCCATTCCCTCCAAGCGTCGTACGGCAGAGGCCACCTTATCCTCGCCCAAGAATTCCGAGTTTGCCCCGAAGAAATATTCAAACCGGGCTCGAAATTTGTTGGTAAGATTGATCGCCACTCTTTCTATTCCTTCTCCATCAGAGAACATCAGCTCCTCGTATTCAAGACATAATACATTATCATACTCGCACACTGAAGCATCAACTCTCGTCTCTGGGCTAGTACCACGGTTAGAAACAACGAAGAATATTTCGTCGAATTGAGGCCGGTAGAATTTATATAACATCATAAGGTCGGTGATATGCGTCTTTGTTACCACAGTCTTTCAGGAGTATGAGATAAATTATTCATGAGAATATCCAAAGATTGCACAGCAGCTGTGAAATAACCTAAAACATACAACAAAAGTGGTTCACTCACCGAGTCAATTTGCACCTCCATACCATGGTTTTTCACAGTTTTTTCTTTGTTCCAGATCATGAAGCTGTAGTCTTTTTCCGGTTCAAAGAGCCCCATGAGCCAGTTTGTTGCCACGGATGACGCTGTATGGGGTGGGGATGCTTGGAAGATGTGAAACGATTTTCCATTGGCTTCAAACATGGTTGTTCTCTCATTGCCATCACTAATGGACCCACCATTGACACCATCGGAAACACTAGGAGGATGATCTCCCAAGGCGGCTACTGCATTATCCATTGCCTTTAACCTCTTCACTGCATCCAATTTTTTACTTTCATCTATGAATCCTGCCCCCCAGAAGTATTGAAATCTAGCCTGCAGTTTGTCAGCTAGATTGTTCACCGTATCATACAATCCTTGTTGATTATCATACAGAAGTTCTTCGTACTCAATGCACATCACATTGTCGTATTCACAAACCTCCTTGTTAATTCGTGTACTAGGGTCTTCACCTCGGTTAGATACCACGAAAAATATTTCCTCATAGTTGGCCCTTTCTTTTTTGTACAATTCCAACAGATTAACCTCATGTGTTTTTTCTATTATCGAAGACTTCTTGAAGTCGGCGTCAGGATCAAAAAGACCAACTAACAAGTTGTTTAGGATGGTCGATCCAGTATTTGGTAGCGAAGCTTGAAATATGTGAAAGTTTTTTCCTGGTGCGGGAGCCGGTTGGAGACCACTCGCCTGTGGAGACTGGTTTGTGAGATCAAGATAGGCCGTGTGGACATCCCGCTGATAACCCTCGAGTGTATTGCGCAAGCGCAGATGACGATCACCCCATCTTTGAATCAAGTCCAAAAGCATTTTTGACATGGCGTCCAGCAGTTCCGGAGTATAAGGCCGTTCGGTAGGTCCCGAACGTTGCGAGTCATGGTGCTGAGGGTCCAGTCGTCGTCTCCCATCGTCGAGCCTTCTCTTTTGGGAATCTGTAACTTGCTGCTTGTACTTGACAACAGCTTTCCACACACAGGGAACAGATTCTACAGATATTGGATCGACGCCTTCGCTTCGGGCCAAAAAGTTGGTAATTCGTACCGCCTCCTCGGGCCCATCATTGTCGTCGGTCAGGGTTTCGTACGAGATGAAAATACGATCTTCGTTCACAGTTAGAAATCTTTCCATCCAGTAATCAACGAATTTTGCATATTTGGTAATTTGGGACATTGCCAAACGATCTCGCCATTCAATCCAGTCACTTACAGGCGCTCGTTGGCTGTGAATTGGCAGGTGATTCTTTATTTCGTAGCTGACAGGCGTTGTTAACAAACACAAGATGAGATAGATGGCATAGCCAGTGCAGTTATGGCAATGCACAAACTTACATGTGATTGAAAAACGAAGGGATGGCAGCCATTGGGTTCCTTATAATGACTAGCGCACGATTTATTTCGTTGTCCCATGTCACCTGTGCATTCATTGTCACAGAGAACAAATAAATGAGGTGTCACGAAAGCATTATTAACCTTCAGGCAAACACAGCGCAAGACTTACCAGCTGGCCTGCATCGTGCGGATAGTGAGTTCTGTCAAAAACAAGAACCCCCAAAATGGGATATAAATAAGTTAGATGGCATCAACAATATTGTCAGTTGTGCAACGATGGCAACTATCTTCTTACTTGACCGTGACCACACGCTTCCCTCTATTATTGTTATCCCAATCATCACCCGTCCACAAGCCTGTCAATGCCTCAATCTGCACATTCATAGCCCAATATAATCAAAGGATATGTGTCAGATGGGAAAAAAGGGGAGATTAACATTAGAAGTGGGACGCAATAAAATCTTACCAAATTCCAACTCATACGCGCACCGCATCCTACAAGAAAAAGACGAGGCAGTTCCGTGTTTTTGATGAATGATACTGGAAAACAGAGAGATGAAAAAAAAAGGTCCAAATGATAATGTCTCACCTGGGTAAGATGCTGCATACGCTGTTTGAACCCCATTAGCCGGCTTGGGCCACGTTATCTCGCATCCACCATCCGGTAAAGCAGTAGATAAACGACGATGGCGGAGATTCGCCGGCATTGATTTAGCAGCGGCAGTGTCAACACCATCACCAGGACTGCTGATAGCCTCAAGCTGTCCACTTTGAACCCCCCCATGTACTCCGAACTTCAAATCCACCTTCTCAAACGGTTCATTCACCATCTCATCCCTCACACGTGCCATGGCATCCAATCGTTCCACGGCATTCAATTCATTCTCCACTGCCAACCAGTCTGAATTATGTCCTGTGAAGTAATACCCGTATCGGTCACTAAATTTGTTCGTCAATGATTGGACCATTTTGTGCAATTCCTCCTTGCTGTTGTTGTTGTAAAGTAACTCTTCGTATTCGATACATAGGACATTTTTGTAGACGCAGAGTTCGTCGGAGACGCGAGTGTGGGGATCGTCGCCGTGGTTGGTTACGACGAAGAATACTTCTTCAAAATGTGCTGATGATGAGCAGTACAGGAAAAACATGTGGTTAGTGTAAGATTATGAAAGTGCAGCCAGGTATCTCAGGCAAGCAATAAAGGAGGGGGTAAAATCCTTTCGAGTCCAACATAACTCACGTCTAATCAACTTGTACATGGTCAACAAATCCAAACTATTCGTCTTGGTGACAATCGTAGAATCAATCGTAGCATCCCGTCCACTCTGCTGAATCGGTGATTCTGGCCAATTATCCATATATGCCACATCTGTCGATGGTTCGAATAATCCAGTTAACCAATTGGAAGCAATTTCACCTCCTTCAAGACCAAGGGGTGATGCTTGTATTATGTGAAAGGATATCGTGGATGGTGTACCTTCTTGTTTGGGTGGCGTTTGTACCTGTGGTTGTGGCTGTTGTGCTTGCGGTTGTTCTGGGTTGTTGTTGTTCTTGGCCAACCGGTCACGTTCTTTAATTGCCCCCTCCAATTGCCCAGTGGATTCCAAGTATGCACTGTTCACCTCCCGGTGGTATACAGATAGGATGCTTAGCAATCGTTGATGTCTGCTCCATCTGTTCATTAATTCTAGTAGCATTTGAGACATGGCTGCTAAATTTTCGGGAGTGTAGGGTCGTTCGGCTGGTATCCAATTTCCTCCTTCGAAAGTGAAATTGTCAGATGTCTCCTCTTCCTCCTGTAAGCGGCGTCGATCGTCATGTTGTTTTGTTCTGCCCTGCTCGGGCGATATCCAATCCTCTTCTTTAAGCCTTGCATTATTGTTGGATTCCTCCTCGTCCTGCTGCAGCAATTGACGTCTTCCCGTCTCTTCATAACCACCTGATGATTGCACCGTCTCATAAACCATCTCCTTCCAAAGACACGGTACATCCTCCAAATTTATCATATATTTACTAGCCTCCTCCACCGCCCTATCAATACTCTGTTCCGGACTCAGTCCCTGTTTCAAAAATGCATCCAACGGCTGTGATCCCTCTGCATCCGCACTATGCTCCATACTACTCATGACCCATTCAATGGCAGAGGCTTTGATTCCCTCATCTAAAAATGTGGCTAGACGTGCCGCCTCCTGTGGACCAGATTGGTCGTGTGTAAAACTTTCATACGAAAAGTATAATCGATTGCCCTCGTCTCCGAGATATTTTTCCATCCAGAAGGAAACGAAACGACGGTAGAGCATGATTTGAGAATGGAGTTGATTGTCTCGCCATCCTGTCCATGCATCGCGTGTTTCGGCGGCGTGTTGAGGGTGGGTTGCTGAGCCGGTGGGTAGATGATTTCGAAGTTCGTATCTGGGACGAGTGATGCCAGTGTTATATAATGTATGGGTGAATATTGCATTGATAGGAAGGCAACACAAGTGTAGATGAAAATTAAATGGATGAAATAAAACTTACAATTGATTAAAGTAGCAAGGGATGGCATGTAGTGGATTACGAAGTACTACAAATGCTCTTGGAATGTCATCGTCCCAAGAAGCCTATTCAAATGAAGATAATAATTAGGGTTGGAAGTATTACAAAGCATTGAGTAAGTATGAGTATTCAGCCATGACATGGAAAAAAATGTTCATCCTAAAAAGTGCACAACATCCATTGCCCACTGAAAATGAAATAAATAACTTACCAATTTGCCAGAAGTATGTGGAAACTGAGTCCTAACCGCCACAACATCCCCCTGTCCCTTCCCAGTAGCAGTACTACCACCCTCTGCCTGCTGTGGTTGCTCAATGCCCCCCATGTCACTCAACGCCTTCATCTTTGCCAAACTAGGACTAACACTAGCCTCCCCCACATACAGTCCCGTCATACTCTCTACCATATATTTGGTGATCATCCTATCACCACTTCCGGGGTAGGAGACTGCGTATGTGGATTGTTGCAGTGTGGGTAGGGGAGGATGACGGGGTGGTGGACGATTGAGTTTGGGACATTGGAAGGATGGGTCAGATAATTGTCGATGCCGCAGCCAAGACGTCCCATCATTCTGTGTAGCTGCCTGCGTCGTATCTGTTATCAAATACGGCATCGGCATGGATCGACCATTTTCGTTATCATCATTAGTGCGAACGAGATGTTGAATCACGGAAGAGAAGTGAGCCACCCCAATCCCAATGAATAATGCAACTGCAATCAAGAGGGGGTGCTTGGAGCTAGCGATGAGCTTAACATAAAAAGCCATGTTGAGATCTGTGAGCGGTGAGCGGCTTGGTTTGGAGCAGCGCGATGCAGTGGCTAGTGAGAGTAAATCTCTGTAAATCTATGCCTGTCTAGAGGTAACGAGAAATTGTCTATTTTGCCACATTTGTTGCTGTTAAATTGTCAGTGGTCCTACGCTGCGAGACAAAATCGCCGCTGGGGACTTTAGGGGGTGAGCCCCCAATCGCGCTTCTTCCAGGTGTCTCTCGACTCTCGAGAAGCTGGGGAGAAGATGATGAATATCAATTCAATGTATTGTAATTGTATTGTAGATAGTAATCAAACAGAAATAATATTATGGATGAAACAACGGCAAAAATTGATGCATTCCTTGAAAATAGATGTTGTTCGGTAAAAGAAGCTGATGCAGACCAACAACAATCCAATACCAAATATTGCATGACTGAAGGATGTCTCCAACGTGGACAGTCTGATAATGGTTATTGTGTAAAACATGATCACAATCGCGATGGCGATGGAGCAGAAGAAGAAGTTGCAGTGATGAAACGAAGACGGTTGGATATTGACGGGCACACTGATGAACCATTGCAGCAACAACCAACTGCTGCAACTTGGGCAGTAGGTACAACCAAACAAGGAGATGATGATGATGATCATGACCATCTACTACCACCTACTACCACCACAGGACCGGGGGTCTCGTATGTAGAACCTGGTATGTAGGGGCGGCGTTACCAGGTCAGCCGCCGTTTGGAATCCATTGGTAACTCTCGTTACCGTTCGCCGGCAATTTACT
>JALLAU010001231.1:0-10641 GCA_036939495.1 Thalassiosira hispida
CACCATCAATCACACCCCCTACAGTTGGATAACCCACTGTGACGTTTATTTGGATCTATTCTCTAATCTCTTCTTTTGGATATCGGACATTCCCAAGACGTATCATGAGTCAAGTCATCTCAGAGGCTATTGCTACATTTCCCGATGATGTCCACAATGTCCACAAAAAATGACCGTCTTTCGCTTCTTGGTGATTGGTGATTGGTGACCATGGCATCTCATCAATCATCACCATCACCCATAATTCACAAGATGTTTTGATATTTGTGGGAGCACGCCATAAACCAATTGCTCAATCCCATCGCCCATCAACTTCTCTAGTTCTAGTTGATTGAGAACAATATTCAGGGCAGCGCCGCTCTGTTGCTGTCACCGAAAATGCGAACGACGTCATCCTTTCGATAGAGTAGGGTTGACACAAGCTTTTGGAGTTTTTCCAGAAATAACAAAGAATACCCTTCATTAATTTCTCCATAGACATCCACCATCATGCCCGGCAAAAGGAGGTCCAGCTGGAAAACATCCTCCCAACGTCACAGTCGATCGGGTGCAGCCAATCAGTCCAATAACAACAGCAACTCCAATAATGGAATAAATAACCATCACAGTCAATATACAAAGCAATTAAATCCATACAAACAGCTCAAATCCTCCCAGACAAGAAATGGTCATCCACATCCAACCTTGCGGGAAAGTCAGGGCAGTGTTCATAGGGGATTATCGGATGATGAGCATTTGGGTATCACTGACGATGATTTAGATTTGAATTTGAGCGATGATCTTGGTGATGATGACGATGATTTGGGTTTGGATAATATCTTATCCAGCCTTGAGGCCATCAATGATAGGAATGAAAACAAAAAATCTGGTGGTGACTTATTGGGGGGGGCAACTAAAAATGACTCTTCCAAATCCAATCAAACGGATGGTTCGACAACATTATTTGCTTCTGGTATTGATGAGAAGAAAGATAATGATATCATAATAATCCCTCAGGACGATCGAAAGATGCCACAGATTTCTCAAGTAGATTTTGGAGTAGAGAAGCCGCCCCCTATACAAAACACGAGTTCCATTATTGACAATGGTGATAATATTAGTACAGTCTCTGAGGGGGATAATGATACACTATGGACTGATGGGGATGCCACCCTTGAACATAAGATGATGTTCCAAGCTGGTCAGGGACTGCCTGCATTTGCCTCTGGGGGGTTTGATGACACAGCAAGGTTGATGGAACCTACCATGACCGGTCCATCCTTTCAGACTGGAGCAAAGAAGGGTTGTTCGTTAGTTCGGAGTTCGTTAGTAGATTCCATCATTGATGACATTACTGCTGGCGATCATCAGGACAATGTCAGCACTGCCAGCAGCAGCATTCATGATATTTCAGGAGAAGGACAGCAGCCATCAGATATAAATTTGCCACCACTGCCAAACAGCTCGAATGCATTGACCCCGCCAAGGGGAGTGGGACGATATTCCTACAGACCACGTGGTATTCTAGCGCAACAACAAAAAGGTATAAAGCCAGACCTTACTGCAGCTGTCGTGGCCGCTGCTGTCAACAACAAGAACAATGGCAACATACCATCACAGCAGCTCCAGCAACAGCAGCATGATGCTCCAGCACAACAGTCAGCACATGGTCCAAAGAAGAATTTCAATCATACTAATGATCTTCGAAGCAACAACAACAACAATAACAACAACATTTCACCACCTTCCAAGGTGACAACCACAAGAAAGAAGGGGATAATGACCACCGATGAAACATTATCCACAGTCACGGATCCTACCGAATCACCATTCATATACACATACAAAAAACCCCATGACGATGATTCCGTATCCCAAATCACTAGCAGCTTAGCAGGAAGTTCTTTGGCTTCGTCCAATTTACAAAATGTACCCACGTATAACACATCAAGTTCGTCACGAAGAACTGCTGGTCTAACTTGGATGAACAGCAATGGTGGCACTGGTATAAATGGAGTAGGCGGGAGTAGTAGAATGATCCATCGAAAGGCTGTCGCCGGTCCATATGGCCGTCGTGAAAGACGGACACCCAAATTTGCAGCAAACACAGCTACGGGGAATAATGGACGGAATAGTCGAGGGAGCAGTCACAGTGGTAGCGGTAGTGCCGATGGAAGTATAAATGGTGGAGGGGTGGGAGGAAGTAACTTGGATGAAAATGCATATGCACTGAATGCAGATTCGATGCCCGGGGGAGGGAGGAAGAATCAAAGAATACCATCTTCCTCGTGGATACGACCTCCTCCTCCTAGAGCGAGTGCAAGGAATAATCATCGAGAGATGAGTATGGAAGACTTGTCGACAGTTGAATCTATCAGAGATGGTTATACATCAAATTCCGACGATGATGCTCAGGAATATATCGAAACCAACCTCAAATCCAACGTATCCCGACTAGGGATGGGTGGCGTAAGTACCGGCGCACAATCCGTTTCCGAGACAACTGCCATATCCGAATCCACGAGCTCAACAATGGGTTTGATACAAAGTTTGGCATTGTTTGCATGGAAGGCGCAACATCATGCGACACGGTACTTTTTCCCAACATCTGCCAAGGTGACGAGAAGGAAGAAATTTGATATACGGTGTGATAGTGATTCGGAATTGGAGGATATACTTTTGGAGGAGGGTGCGAATACTTTGGGACATAGAAAGAAACAGCAACGTGGAGGTATCCGACATGGTCGCGATGAGGAGGATGAAGAAGAGATTGATTACTTTAGCAGGGCCATGTCGATATCCAATAATCATCATACATCACGAAAGTCAAACAACAACAAAAGTAAGAAATATTGCTGGAAGACAAGTACAGCAAGGGTCGGTGGACTATTCTTCTTATTGACGGTGGGAATAACAGTATACAGAATGCCAGAAAAGGAAAACAATAGTGGAGGAATGATGAATACGTTACTTACGAACCAAGTGGGTGAATTTAGAACGGGCAATGAACGCTTTTACAATCCTGTTCAATATCAGGGCGATAATAATGGTGATGGTCAGGTTTTCGATTATGCTACCGGTGCATTGGTGGATAGTGGTAGCAAACAAGCCTTTCATAATAATAATAATGGACAAGCATCAGTGGGGATTGAATTGGGTGCATCCGGTCGATTAGGGCAGCCGATGGAAAACAACATTGCGGCGGCGGCAGAAGCAGCGTCAAATTCAGAATCTCTCACTGCATTTGATACGGACAATGAGCAGCTGCAGCAGCAACAACTTCAAGAGCAGCAACCACCGCAAGAGCAGCAACACTTTCTTGTTCAGGGTAACGTCCATCTACCATCCAAATTCGAAGCATTGGCAAATGTAGATGACATACTCTTCCAACGGGGCATAGATGTACCGTTCTATTGGCATGTGCCACGATCAGGTGGTGGCACGATGAATGATGTACTTGGAAGGTGAGAGTAGTGCGATACATCATGGCATGTCATATGTTATACGTTTCATCAAGTTTCATCATTGTGCATTCCACTCATGCAAAAAACACTCTCGTTTTTCACTCTTTTCTACTTTTGATCTCTTGTGGCAGCTGCTTACATTTGACACTTGCTGCAGATGCAGGTGGTAGCGAAGGACACGGTCAGGAGGAGGTGTGTTTTTTCTTTTCATCACTTTGCCTTTTTCACACTTTGAGCACATCTTTATTCTGATTTCACTGACACCCATACCCTGCATTATTCACTACTACTCATAGACTCTCAAGATAATACATTTCTCACGCAAGGTAGCATATGTGAATGTAGACACTTCAACACACCAAGGGATAGCTCGTGCCAAGAACCTCAACCTAGTCTCGTCAGGACTTGCCGATGTAGTAATAAGTCCCCTGCTTCACGAGGCATCGACATTGTTCACTCCCACAAGAAGGGGTAGGATGTTCACCGTCGTACGTCATCCCGTCGAACGAGCAGCCAGCCTCTTCTATTTCATCCAAGAAACACAATGGAGACAACCGGGAACTAGGAATGATCAATTTGCCGAAATTTCAATAGAAGAGTTTTACAAGAAACAATTCGCGGAGAATAATTGGATGACAAGATTTCTTACAAATGAATTGACTAAGGGAGAATTAACAGAGAATGATCTGAACATTGCCAAGGAAGTTCTTCGACAAAAGTGCCTCGTGGGGTTGCTGGAAGAAAAGGGAGAATCCTTCGATCGAGTACTCAAGTTCTTTGGTTGGCGACCGAAGAATGAAGAGGAGCAAAATTGTCTTCAAAAGAAGTTGGAATGGTCATGGCCGATGAAGCACAAACATCCTACGATTGAGGAGGATTCGCGTGCTTGGCGATTTATCATGGCTGCGAATAAGTTTGATATGAAGCTGTATGACTATGCGAAAGACTTGTTTGCTCAACAGGGGCAGCTGTTCCAAAAATCTTACTGATATGTGGGGAAGAAGGCCTGTCTACCAAAGTTGAGCTAACAAAGGCATAGGCGGCGACGCAGCTTGATATTCCTTGGCTATTTCTACAGCCGCCGCCTCCACGGCCTGCTGCTGCGAGTGCGATTTGTTTTTCTCGTGACGAAACTCTCTATCCTTTGATTATTTGTTGCAATCAATTGTTGTGAGCATGCGTCTCGTGTTGCCGCCTCGTCTTGTGGATCCCTCTCGCCTCGCTTGAGCCGAGTTCAACGGTTGCTCATACCTTCGTCGTAATTCGCGAGAGGCGGTTGATGTTGTGTGTCTCCCGTGGTATCCGCAATTCAGTACTGTTCATATTATATAATTATTAGCAAAATTACTTCTGATTATTCTTTGACATCTTTCTAATTATCTAAACAACAAGCCTCAAGGGGAACAAGCATTTTGGAATGGTCCAATGAACTCATTTGGGAATGGCAAGGGGATGAACCAGGAAAGTCGTGGCAACAATCAGGTTAGGACTGGTATCTTCAACACTGGTTTACTCCTGACCGCGTGCAAGCTCGAGAGTGTTCGAGAGAGACTTCGTCTGCAAGTTGAACATGTATGGATTCAAGCATCATCCTGAGAACGAGGCAAGGAAGGCGCACAATCCAGATGGAGGATGGCCAAGATGGGTTAATGGCCCACGTTTTCGTTTCTACCATAAAGATCGTCGTTGTTTAGAGTATACATCAAAAGATCTTGTTCGAGATACTACCTCTGCTCGCTCGAGATGATATACCAAAAGATCTCGTTCGAGGCGATATCTCTCGAGAGATAGCGATATGATATCAAGATATCTCTCAAAAGAGATCACGCTCGAGAAGATATCATCTGAGATCACCTGCAGGAGTATGGAAGTTAATGAAGAATTCTTGTGGTGCATAACTCTTCCTTTCCCTCCTCCTCTGTTTCTTTTCATTCACTTTAAACCCCCTACGCAAAAAGTACATGAAAAATAGATCTTTCCCCTCTAGACTGACATGAGAATAAATACGGTCAGATCAAAAGCAATTTACTTTTACAACACATGCCACATAACTTGCTTGGAATTTTCACATGATGAAGATTGAGTTCCACCAACAAGGGAAGTATCTACATAGTTTTTCTCTTGACCAATTTTTTGTTCGAGGCACTATCAGACACCAGGGATGCATGTTCGTTCGTCAGCTCAGCACATGCAGTATATTCATCAAAGAAGCGAATGAATCGATCTGCGTAGATACTTGGGTGGACACAGCTAGCGGCCTCCCATCCCTTGCCCCCGAGCCTGCGGTATCGTGCCTCGAGCCGTTTCCTTATATTGAATTGTTGGAGAATGTCAATGATACCCATGTAGAAAATTTTTCCATCGCAGTATTCAGCCATGTGTGGAGCACCAGGCACAATCAACTTCAAAGGTAGGTCAGTACCAGTTGTATCCATCATGAGCCCCCCATCCTTCCTGTGCGAAAGGGGTTGCTCGAAAGTTGGCAAATTGTGTCGACCACCACAAGTCATGTTAGCAGGGGAGGGTGTAGATGCAAACATGGCTTTGAGAAACGTTCCGTTCTCTTCCTTTTGTTCAATGGCTGATTCATTGCCTTTCCTCGTGTTTGGACCAATCAACGAGTCGCGAATTGGCGTCATTCGACGTAGGCCCTGTATATCATAAAAACGATGAAATGGCCAGTACATATCCTCAATTGCTTTCTCTACCAATGCATCTGTTCCCAGCCTGCTCCCTTTCGACGATTCATCATCGATATTATCTGGACTCTTCACCGCACGAACAGTCCTGACAGCTTCGTCGGATGTAGAGGATGTATCATATGCCACTTTTGTTTTACCTCCTTTTGCATGAGCACCATCAAGATAGCTGTCGTCATCATCTACATCCAGAAAACGATCAAGGGTTGCATTGGAGGCATCAATTGACGAGTTGGAACGGTCATCTCCATCATCATTCGAACATGCTCGCGCGGGGGGTTGGGTGACCGGCTTCAACGGCATCTTGGTAGTTCTATGCGAAATGTTGTGCACGCCAATCAACATGCTGTAATCCATAATTTTCATCGCCTTGAGCCATGTACAATCATTTTCCACCTGCGTTCGTAATCGTTCACGAAAGTCAGGCGTCAATGCGAATGCGCCGCCGGGCAAGGTGCGGCGAATATCATTATCCTTCTTAACGGCGTCGTTGGGCTTGGCATCCCTCCCGGTGCTGGATCCCTTGACGTCGAACAGGTTGTGTAAACATTTATCCGTGTCGTAGACCGATTTCATCACGACAAATTTGACATTGCGCCGAAGGTGATATAGCTTCACGCGATACATGCCCAAAAATTTCGTAACGAGAGTATTGGGATTTTTTGCACAATGCCGAAAGTAGTGCGGCATTATCCTCCTTAAAAATTTGCTTTCGGTATTCGTCATGGTTTTTATCATGTACTTGCCGTCGGGGGAGTAGAAGAAGAATTGTCCACTTTTGGCATTTGATTGGAATTCAATGTAGTTGGCATTGCCGCATACGGAACATAAAAAATCGTATTCATTGACACCAAACATTCGTCGGAGGTAGGCAAATGCGAGGGGGGAATAATCTTTGAATTTGAACGTGTGATTGAGTTGATGTGGGGGTGTCGTGTCACTTCCCTGGTAAGTGTAGAATGCAAAAATAATATATAAATGTTTGTAAATGCACAAGAATCACTGCTAACTTGTTCATACATAAATGAAAAACCCTTACCCTCGGCGGAAACTCATACTTCTCAACAGCCATCATATCATCATTATCCAACCACCTCCGTTCATTATGCGCCGTTCTACTCATGGCCAAATTCGTCCGTCCAATGGAAGTTCGCATACCAAACATGACCGCGATGGACATGGCGTACAATTCATGCTTCCCATCGATGACCTTTCCCTTGACATACGAACGTTGTTCCTGCTCTTTCGACCGACGCTTGTTAACCCATTTGCGTACGCTTTTAGGTCCGTTGAAGTGGAAAGAATCTTCGTCCATGTTATCCTGTTTTATTCTTTTGGTTGCTCGACGGGAAATACGCTTCTTGGCCTTGGGCCGAAATTCGTCCTCCTCGTCAGCATTCATGCGTCGTTCTTCCTCGTCTTTCGTTTCCTCTATTGTAACACGACGATTGCCCCTGCGCTCGCCGGGTATTTCGACGACGATGGGATTGACTTCAACGTGTTTTTTTATGTGTACATCGCCGGGTATGTCTGTTGGTATTATTTCTATGCCATCGTCGCTCAGGTCTTCTATTAGTTGATGTGAATCTCCGTCCTGATCTCTAAGATTGGCATGTTTTTCCGTTTCGGCTACGGATATTTCCGAAGGCATTTTATGGTTGTATTCCATGGACGTACGTCTAAATACGGTGAAGGATGCAGAGAACATTCCATTATTTGGCTCTGGAACGGATTCGGCTCGTCTATTCACTCGGGGCGAGGTGAAGGATGCAGAGAACAGTCCATTATTTGGCTCTGGAACGGAGTCGGCTCGTCTATGCACTCGATTTGGACGCATGATTTTGATTGGAGCCGAGGCATTGTCGTCAATATCATCGCCTGCATTTGATATGTTTGCCGTGGACTTGAATAGATTTGCCAGTGGTGTCATCAGGAGGGATTTATGATGTGCAGCGGACCCAGTGTCAGTGTCCATCGCCCCCTCGCTGTTCGTATGTTCAATTTGCGTGGCCCGTTTTCTATCCATCTCTTCCCCCGCGCGACAGGCGGCCGCAATGGCAGCTGGCAATGCAGCGTGCGTGATATGTTGATTGCCATGTCTAGTGAATGAATGTTGCGCAAGTGATAGCGACTCCCCGATGGAACAGGGCGCTGCGCTGGGCGTGCCATGTTGCAGTGGTTGCTGCGTGTTCTTATCCGTGCTGGAATCATCCAAATTAATAGATTTGTCGAGCGGTCCACCCCCCTCTTGCGATGCACACGAATAATTATCCCCTCCACTGAGGCCAGCGACGCCTCCCTCTTCTATTGCATCCGAAATTACTCCATGATCCGAATCCCCCTCATCGTCCACCTCGGGTATGGTCGGGGGCGGTAGGCCGGCAGTCGACGAAACCGATGTCGTAAGCACCTGCTTGCTCTGCAATCCACTTCCCCTCGGAGCAACAAATGCCGGAGCACCCCTACGATCTCCCGCATGGCCGGGCTGGCCGCTCGCCGTCCGTGCCGCCGATTTCAAGACACGCACTCCAGCCTGTAATCGCGTCGACCTGCCCACCTTGCGGAGTTTGCTAACCCGCACGTCGGCATTGGCCTTGAGCGCCTCCGCCGCGGGCGTGCCCTCCTCGATTTCCAATAATAAAGGGGGGGAAAGTAATGGATCGGGCGAGGCCACTCCTCCTCCTGCACTGATCGTGCCGGTGCTGAGGACGGTGCTGCTGCTTTCCGTTCCTCCTGGCATGCCGCCGCCGCCACCTCGCGACATCGATGGCGTCGTGGGAGCTTTTAGGGGCGAGCCCGGCGGCGGCGGGGGCGGGATGTCGGCCATGATCCGAGTCTTTTCTGGAATGATATCATCGTTGTTGTTGCCGCTCATCATTCCTTTGCCCCCGTTGTCCTTGTTATCAAAGGCAAAGGCAAAGGCAAAGGCTGTGGGCAAGATTTTGGTGGGACCGACGCTGGGATGGGGCGCGTTGTATTATTTTGGGGTCTTAGAAATAGAAAGGTCAAGAACTTCAAGTGAAAGTTGTGTTCGCAGAAAACAAATGCAGAATGGTGGGCGGGCGCGCCACGCACATCCGTCCCAGAGCTTTTGTGAGGTTCTGCAAGGTTCCAAGAGCTTTCGCAAGATGCACATACAAAAGGCATGCCCTCCCAAGCTAAAATCGCAAGACTTCGAAATACTGCCTCTCTACATAGCCTAGATCTAGCCTAGCCTAGCCTGCATGAATCTCAATCGCGAATCTGATCATAAATCTGCATAAATTGCTATTTTGTGCAGTGGTTTGCGGGAACCCTCAAACATTATTTGGTGGATGCACAGTGCCCCGTGGACCACGTGCTAGTGGTGCGTGCATGAGCCACAATTTCCATATAAATAAGTTGGAGCTGGTTGGAGCTAAACAAAATGGTAAAATAAATTATAACATAGGATTGATATAGCATCTGATTTAGATGGTGCATAGTATGGGGCATGCTGATTTTGATCTCTCTTCCTGTGTTAGGTAATTCAATAATTCAATGTGTCGGTCATTTAGTGGAAAAGATGGAGATTTATTCCATGAATAGATGTCTCCCTAGCTTTCGGTCTACTCTGTTCGTCGGTGTCAGTGTTGGTAGTACATAGTGTAGAGAGTAGTTCATATATTATGTATGTTCCACTTGCACTACTGGTTAAGCTTCGTCAACTTTCAGATGCATGGGCCGAATCAGCACATCATCTAGATATCTCTATTACAGCGGTGTTGTCTTCACTTATGGCCACATGTGTGTAGAAACTTGGCATTTGGCTGCATCTGCCAACTTCTTCGCGTTCGCAACCAGTCTCTCTATCTCTAGCATTTTGTCTTCTTGGTTTGGATTTCTTGCATGCATCTCAGCCACACATTTATGATATGGCGCCGATCGCCGATCGAAGCATGCTTAGTTGTTGAAGTTGGAGCTAAACAATATGTAGGTCAAAATATCTCAACACAAGGTATTGCTGACAGCTAGATTGTACTTGCATCAGGAACAGAATATTACTGTGTATTCTGCTTTGGACCTCTACTCTCTCTTCATCGGTGGTGGGTATTCACTAGTGCCAGCCATTTTTTGGTAGGAAAAGATGGAGGATGGAGGCGTACTCCATTGTATGATATAATGCCCATCCAGCCTTGGATCTCTGTTCGTTATTCATCTAGTGTTGTGCAGTACGCTACCTCTTATCAACTTCCAGATACATGGGCTGCATCATCTACGGCAGCTGCTCCTCTTGTGACATTGCCCTCACTTATGGCTACGTGTGTATGAAGAAATTTGGCAGCATCGGCAGATTTCTTGACTTTCGCCGCCAATCTCTCTGGCATTTTTTCCTCCTCGAATTCTGTAAGTGGTATCCTAGACTTGATCGGTACTTGGTATTTTGGTTTCCTACTGTATACGAAGTGTACCGTATAACTTTCGAGCAAGCAGTATCGCATCTACCAGCGCTGGTTGGCTCCCTCATATTTGAATGGACG
>JALLAU010001232.1:0-10573 GCA_036939495.1 Thalassiosira hispida
CATACTACATACGCCTACGATACAGCAAAGGCAGGTAATCCTCCAGTTGGTGTGGAAATGACGGCTTGTCAGGTTGTCAGGTTGGTTGGGGACCCTCAACCATTATTATTTGTTGCGCGACTTCGTATCGTACCACCTATCTAACGTTTGAGGGTTCCCGTAAACCACTACACAAATTAGTTGGGCCTTATAGGATGCTCCCGCGCGCGCTCTCGTCTGGCCATCCCACAACAGCAAATCCAAGTTATCTCTACTTCAATCAAATCGAAGAGAACGTATGTTCGTCCACTTACAAATTCCTACGCACCTCTCAGTACAAAATTAATGGCTTAAGACAAATCTCTACGATCAAAAAGCTTGCTCTTGTGACATCATTTCACCGTAGGAATTGATAACATTTCTACGAGATACTAAAAACATTTGTCACGTCATTCGGGGGGCAGCTTGCGGAATCAAGAGGCGCCCACGTGTTGGTAGGTTGTAGGTTGAACTTGAAGGCGATCCACGCTGTGATCGGCGGGCGGCCGCGAGAATAGAAGCTGGATTGCGAGCGCGATGCTGGATGGAGAGGAGGCTTTTGGTTTGGGAACCATGCATGTGAACTATGAGCCAATAGGAGACACTTTTTTCATCTCTTATCTGAAAGTATTACCCCACGCTTAACAGCATTCGAGAGTTAAAGGCCACGACTTCTGCTACATATTGTTTTTGGTTTGGTTGTTCGCCCTCAAGACGAATTATTGAGTTTGAGATTCATAACATTAGTTGTGCATCTACAAGAGTATTAATAAAACATGGCGCCAACAACAACCTCAACAACAAGAAGTAATAGAATGGGGAAGCGATCACGGTCGATGATGAGCAGCACGTGCTCGTCGTCCACTACTCGTCCTTCGTCTTCTCAATCGGTCGTGATGCTCGCGACAGTCCTCGCAATTGCCGGAAGCGGCTCGTCGATGGCGAATGCCGCCTTCGTGGCACCTGCCGCCACGCCAATCGTTGGGCACGCATTATTGTCCTCTCCAACGTTGTTGGCCAGCAGGAGATCCTCAAGATCGAGTAGTGGCAGTAGACTATCTGCCAAGAACAACAGAGGAGGCGACGAGAACAACTTCTTCTCGCGTATCTTCGCTCCATCGGTGCAAAAGTCCCAACTCGAGAAGAACGTCGCCACGCTCTGCACCACGATCGGCGTCTCGGCACTCTTCCTAACCAACCCGCTGCTGCCGCACCTGCCCTATTCCAACCATTACGGCGCCGCACACGCCGAGGACGAGCTGTACGCCAAGTACGGCGGGAAGGGACTCGACACCTCCCTGGTGGACAAGGACTGCCTCGTGAACAAGTGCGCCGTACAGGCCAAGGCGTGTCTGCAGGATGATCCCGAGTGTCGCAAGGGACTGACCTGCACGGCCAAGTGCCTGGGCGATAACGCCTGCATCACGGGATGCTTCGCCAGGTACGGCGATCCCAACCTCGACGGATTGCTCAAATGCACCATCGAGGACAATGACTGCATCAAGGTTGCCATTTTGGAGGGCGGGGCCGACAAGCTGGGGGAAGAGCCGCGCAGTCCGGGACCTACCGTGCCAAAGTTCAACATGGCCAGTATGGAGGGTACCTGGTACAAGGTGGCCGGGTTCAATCCCAACTACGACTGTTATGCCTGTCAGCGCAATACGTTCTCGGCACCCCAGGGGGGATTGTTAGACGGTATGAATACTAAGCTTGCCTCGAATAAGTATGGCAATGTACGTGTACCCACCGGGGGAATATTGGGCGAGGCACTCGGCAATGTAGGCGCGGATCGATTGCAGGTCGACGTCGAGTTTAGCATGCCGAGGATGCTGGATGATGGCAGTCCCCCGCCGCCCTCGGGCGTGCAAGAGAAGTTGAATGCCGACTCGGGGTTGCAGAGCGTGGGGTACAATGCGTACTCGACGCATGAGACGATGGTGTTTGATAATGCGGATAGTGGTAATGGTATCCAGGATCTGATGAAGTTGGGCAAGGGGGGCGACGAGAAGTTGTACTCGAGGACGGCCCATTCGGAGGGAGAGATGTTTGGATTGAGTAAGTTTTATGATTTGCTTCTTGTCTGCCCTTCCTTTTTTTTACACCACCATACCATCATCTTGCTAACTCCTATACTGTCCCTCCTCTCTTCTCTCGAAATATAGAATTCTGGGAAAACTGGTACATCATTGGCGAGAACGATCCAGGACAGTCCGAATTCAAATTCGTTTACTACAACGGCAAGACGCGTCAGAACACCTACGACGGCGCCTTTGTCTACAGCCGTTCCCGCTCAATGAGCCCATCGAGCATGGAAAAGGTGTACAAAATCGCCAAGGACTCTGGTATGAATCCCGACCAATTCTGCAAGATTCAAAATGATTGCTTCGATGGCGTTGACGACGATGCATCAACCAACGTCATGGCTCCGGAAGTTGAGAGGGAGGGACTGGGCAGTCCTTCGAACCCATTCAGGGGTATTTTGGCAAGTACCAAGGTATCGCAGTTTTTCGGTATTGAGAGTGTATCCGCCGAGGACGATGTTCCCAAGGCTACTATTGCTCGTGATTACCTGCAACAGTCTGCTGGCTCCGTTTCTAATCAGGACAGGCCATGGTGGAAGAATGTGGGAGATTACTTCGAGGATCCACATAGACACTTTGCTCTGATGGATAGTTTGAGGACGGATATGGATTGGCCGGAGTACATCAAGAACAGTAATTGAGACTTGAGGAATGGTAGTGTAGGTAGGGGTTTTGCCTTTGTCCTTTTAGTATCTCAAAACTAGATATATTGCCGTGTTGCTATGACACAATTGAGAGAAGAAGGAAACAAAGTCGGAAGGTGTGTACTTCTGTGTAAACTTAAAGAATGGATATTGGTTATTCTGGTACTGTTCATGTTCATCTAGGAGTAACAGGAAGTTGCACAGTGGTACACAACACAAATCTGTACCAATTTAGTACCGGTAGGTTCGCTATTCGCTATCGTATCTTATCGTATGCAATAATTTGCTCGGCAGGGGAGCATTTAATGTGAGAGAACCTGACAGAATTTTGACATGAGAGTTTCTGCACGCCACAGATACATGCAAATACTGGGCGTAGGCTACTCAACTACTAAGTACTAATCCCTGTGTTGAAGAGTCTACTACACACCATGACTATCTGAAAAACGGGAAGGATTGAAGAACTCTGCAAACCTTTCATTAGCTGATTTCACCTCTTTGATAAAAATCTAAATCGTTCGGCTCACGTGGTCTGGCCTGGCTTTCCACTCAGCATTTCCTTCCTACATTGATGCACGCATTGTTGGAGGAGAATAAGCTTGAAATACTATGCGGTGGGGTTCAATAAGATTACGACAAAGAGATGGAAAGAAGATAAGTTCAGTGGTGTGACTAGAGTGTGTTTTCATTAGATACATATTTTCATGTGTTCTGCGATACGGGAACTGCCGATACACGCATAAGTTTTAGGTCTCAATTATTCATGTAATAAATACCAACAGCCTGCAACAGCACTGATTAAAGATCCATTGCACTTGATGCATAACATTCACTGCTCTTTATCATGTTAAAAGTCGAAGAGGATATAATATTGTGTACTACTAACTACTATATACTCTGCAACATTCAAATAATCTCATCTTGAAGTATTAACTCAATAGTCACCATCACTTTCATCTTCATCATTGCTTTCATCAGAATATAGTCTTCCTTCACGAGTCATCGAGTCTAGTGACGAGTCATCGCTTTCACCGCCATCTATGTCGTTGTATTGCCATAAATATTGTAAAATAGTATCCTTTACTGGCCCAGGAACGCCACCAAGGCATGCGGTGCGTTCAGCGACAGTCCCTGCCTCGGTTTCCTCTATCTTGGCTTTCCACATCGCAAGGACAATTATTGGTGTAGCTTCATTCAATTCATAGTACGATATCCAAGCAAGAAGTCTGTCAAGATTCTTTCTAGTAGCTCTCCAATTCTGACGGCTAATTGCTTCGGGAGATACCAATATTTCCCCTCCACTCCATTGGAAACGCCGATAGATAACTTTACCCTCCACTTCAGTTTGCCCAAACTTAATAAGACTCTTCACACGATTTGCAATTGAGGGAAACTTGACGCATTGCAATGCTGAGCAGTCACGAAATACATGCCCATCGTTTAATGAAGTTTCACTCAATTCACTGATCCCCCGAATCTTTTTCAGCCCCTCATTCAGCATGACCTCCCGTAAATTTGTGCAACCATAAAATGCCTCATATCCGACTTCAGTCACAGTTGATGGCAGTGAGATGATCTCCAATGATGTGCACCCACTAAAGACGTGCCTCCCGACCTTCAGCAGCCCCTCATTAAGGACAGCCTCCCTCAAATGTGCGCAACCACTAAATGCATTATGGCCAACCTCAGTGACAGTTGAAGGAAGTTTTATTGATGCCAATGAATTACAACCTGAAAATACATTCGCCACGATCTTTTTCAAACCCTCATTAAGCACAACCTCCCTCAAATTTGTGCAATTAGAAAATGCGCCACCTTCTACCACAGTAACAGTTGATGGAAACTTGATGCTCTCCAATGATGAGCAATTTACAAATGCATTGTATCCCATCTTTTGTAGGCCCTCATTAAGAATTACCTCTCGCAAATTTGTGCAGCGAAAAAATGCACAGGCACCAACATCAGTCAAAGTTGATGGTAACTGGATGCTTCCTAATGATGAGCAATTTGCAAATGCACGCCTCCCAATCATTTGCAGCCCCTCATTCAACTCAACATCACATAATTCTGTGCAAAGTTCAAATGCATATTCGGGAACTTCGGTGACGGATGGATCGAATACAACCTTGATCACATTCTTCGGAACCTTCACACCTTCCTTGTAGACGAGCTCTTTTGACATCTTCGTAATTATTACCGTAAGCGTAAGGTTGGGTTGCTCTGTTGCTATGATGGAATTTTTCTACTCGCTGTATTGTACATATCTTATAGGTAGTCGAGTAGCGACACCATCTCTAGGTACCTACGTAATACGTAGGTACTAGGTAGGTACCAGATAGGTACCTACCGCCCCAGCCAAGGAAAAAAAACGTAATACCTACGATACCCAGCCAGCTACCTACGTATCCAGTAGATAAGTCACGATAAGTACGTGTTTTGTGCGTCTGACTTCTCACTGCTTCTTCTACAAAGGAACCAGTATTTTCACTAGAGATTATGATTCAAAGCGTCAGTAAAAAATAAAGATAAAGAACAAGGAATTCAAGATTCAACCTGATTCACAGCTGATTCAAGTTCTCATCTACAATATCTGCAATCCATTGTGTATGCCGTATGCCATATGCCATACACTCAGATAAATCAGACCTGGGCTCTCTAGTCATAGCCCCTTCAAAGCATAGGATAGTAGGACTCACAACAATAGACATATTTCCCCGCCAAAGCCCGCTTGGTACGAGAACAAACAATGGTGACATCCAATATCGCTGTAGCATCATTATGTTGTTTCCTCATTGGCAGCGTCAGTTCCTTCCTTGCCCCCGCATCTCGAACGCAAAGAATTCATCGTGGACAATATTATGACGCTAAAAAGACAGTCCTGTCAGTGCATACACCAACACCATCTTCTCCTTCGAGAACGAGGAACGCTACGGAAAATGGCGCAAAACCAAGAAGAAATAACTCGAACAATGTCGTGGATGACTTATGGACTGATGGCGATCAATCATTGCCAACAACTGCCGATAATGGTGATACAAAAACTTCTCCTGACATTGATTCAAAATCCATCATCAGCATGATGGGTCTATCGCTGGATAATCCATTGTCGCAAGATATAAATACAGAAGACATTCAAACAATAAACGAGCCAGAGACATCGTCAGCAGATTCAACTAAATGGATTCTTATTGGAGGGACATTGGCGGTTCTCGTTGCAGCTGGGGCTCTAGCTGCGAATCTGGGGAGTGAATTGGGTATCGATTTGGAGTTGGGGTAAGCCAATTATTATGATCAAAACATATTCCTTGAATGAATTGAGTTCCATATTATGGTATGATTTCAGTATTATCTCACACAGAAGTATGCGCTAAGCGCTAACAATGGTTTTCAATTTCTCTCATCACGTCATGCTGAACTCTATCAACGACGACACCTCATCTTCCCTATACAAAAAAAGGCAACTATTCAAAGACCCGTCCAATTCATTTGATACAATTCTCGAATCACTAGGAACGATGGATGCAGAAAAGGGCATGATCTACTTCTCCTCTTTTTACGTATTAGCCGAAATCCTCGCCATACCTGCCGTTCCTTTTCTGACTGCCTCATCAGGCTACCTATTTGGGACATTGCCTGGCACTGCCACTTGCCTATTCAGTGCGGCGATAGCAGCGAGCATTAGCTTTGTCATTGGGAGGACATTGTTACGTGGGTACGTCGAGGGAGTGTTGGCGGGGAATCCAAAGTTTCAATCCATGGACAGAGCCATTGAAAAGGAGGGGTTTAAGCTCATGTTGCTATTGCGGCTTAGCCCCCTTTTTCCATTTGCGTTGTCGAATTACCTGTATGGGGCTTCCAGTATAAGATTTCTGCCCTATTTCTTTGGAACGTTAATTGGATTTGCTCCGGGGACATTTGCCTATGTCTATGCTGGGAGGGTTGGGAAGGCCTTATTATCAATCGACGAAGCGACGTCCGAGCCATGGTATGTGTACGTGGGAGGGATGGCAGTGTTAGTGGCGCTGTTGAAAATTGCTGGTGATGTTGCAAGTGGTGTGATTGATTCACTGGAAGAGGAAGATGGAGGTGGCTGGGACCAGGGAGATATGGACATATGATATGAAGAAAATGAGTGTAATAAATGGTACTAGACTATGTGAATATTCATATTATAAACTTGAGGGTGTGTTTTTTGGTGAAGAGAATTCGGTGATGTGCCATCAATAAGCTGAAAGAATACTAAGAAATATCACTGAACGAGTTTATTGCACCGCCCAAGACTCAATCCACAATCAGTGTACACACGCTCAGGTGTGGTAGGTCCCAAAGTTTGCATGATTGATTTGGTTTTCACAGACCTTCTTATGTACATCATCAGTGTAGACCTCCTCACGTGTGATCTTCGATCTCTTCATCAGGAAATTCACCCATTTGTCTTGTTTTTGTGCTGAGGGCCTGTACTGTGTCTGTTACGCAACAGCTGCAAATCATTTCCGGAATGTCCATTGGTGAAAGTTGTGAGCAATGGTGCGCCATTTGATATGATAATTCCTGGATCATGAAGTAACCATTGGGCTTTATTAGAGTTGTGAGGGTGTCTATAATTCTATAATACAGTACCATGTTTTTGTTTATTTTCATTTGATTGTAACAATGAATCTGAGCATAGCAAACTTGTCAACTTGTTTGCGTCCTAGTTCTGCCAATCAATTACAACATTATCTCTGTTTGCTTCAGCGTTGGCACTCTCTTGCTGGGCCAGATGAGAGAAATATTCAGAGCAACCGTTGAACAACCCGGATGCAACTGAATCAAAGACTATATCCTCCAGTCCCTGCTGTATTTCAGACCATTTTCCTCTGATGACTGAGGTAAGCACGGAATCAGAGTAAATGGTACCTATTGTGATAAAATCTGGGACCTCAGTTTCAGCTCCGTGATGTTTCATAAAATCTTCACGCCCTTTGAATATCTGAGGTGCGGCGAAACTATACTTTGAAAGGAGGCCAGCGGAGGATATGACCTCGAGCTGAGGAGGAGCAAAGCGAAGATCAAGTGCAACTACTACATCAACTAAGTCAATATTTGATGCCAAAGACTCATAGATAATCCTTTTTTGGTTTTGGCAAAAGATCTCATTTTGTATTGCCAGTATGTTGCTGTCAAGTCCAGCCTCTTCTTTCTGAGCCTTTGCTGCGTTGCTCTTTCGGTTAGACAATATCTCGCAGTCTTCTTTATGCCCTCCACTGTGCCAATGGGAGATTTGGCACGTTTTGGAACAGTAAGGAGTTGAACATTTGCTACAACGACGGATTTCACTTGATGCGAGGATCCTCGTACAGTGCTTACAGATTACCTTGGGGTCATGTTTTCCTTGCACCCTACGCATGATACCAACATTTTTTTGAATGGATTCGATGATTCGAACAATTTCTTTGCAAATATCGTTGTTGACTGGAATATGTTCTCTATTTGTACATACTGTATCATGAATGCTGCCAAGTTGCGTTGCAATAGATTTTGATGACTTTTTGTTGAAAGCAGCTATGCTAGCCGCATGGACAATATTTCTCAATGATTTCTGTCAAGAGAAGAAAGTGATGAGATGGGAAAGAAGTCAGACCAACGAACTTCACTGTCCACCCAAAAAAGTACATTAACTCACGAGCACTATTGTGTAGTCATTCGGAACGTTTCCTTCGCAGTGCCCCCTAAACCTAACCATCAGGCCCAAACAAACATCGAATAATCCCGCACTAATGGCTATGGCATAGCGTCTATCATTTGGCCTCGTAACATCAACAGAGGTGCCGCCGTCATCCCCCGTGCCATATACATATAACTTGGGAAGAGGCTCAGTACGAGGGACCAACATGGTTGATATAATCGAAGCGACGGCGTACCCACTGGCAAGGTCTTTGGTGGAGTTGGAAGCCAAATCAATCACGCACTTTATGATATCTTCATCAATACAATCTGCCAATGAGAGTCTTCCCAATATTCCATAAAAGGATCTCTTCTCTTCAAATGGTTCATCTGCATACAATTTGATTAGATTCATCAACTCACGAATAAAGATAGAATCGTCTAGATTCTTCCCAACAGCAGACATGGTGGCAATCTCCCGCAGCTTCACTTTTCCCCTTTCGCTTAACTCATTGTACTCACTTATCACGAGCTCAATAAACCGTGCTGCCCAGCAAGAATGATTAAAGAAATAATAATCCCTCGTAGATGATAGATGCGATGCAGTTTCCGCAGCAATATCTAGACGTTTGTTAACATGAAACATGGACTGAACAACGAACTCCAAAAGCCCCTCATGATCAAGTAGTATGGACAATGGATCCCCTGAGAATTGTGATAAACTGCCAATCAGGAAAATGAAGATATCGATACATTCATGCCAGTGTTCGTTGCTCTTGAAGTACTCCCTTTTTTCATCACGCATGCAGTTGACCAATGGGCCAATTTTTTTTTTTTTTTCCACCCGAACACTTGCAATATTTTCAAAATAGCTATCATCTCCAATTATATTGGAAAGAAGAATTAGCCACGTTTTGGGATGTTTCACCTCACCAACGAGTTCTTCGCTGCATCCTTCCATAACTAATTCAAACAACACATTAGCCAAACCTGCATCCATCAAGTTGGTGTAAAGAAGAATATGTTCAGCCTTGTTCTCGTACCCAAATTGTTTACGACCGAAGATTTGAGCAATATAGTTAAACACCACATTTAATGTAACCTCCTCTTTTCTACGGATGGCTTCAATGACAGCAGCAGGAGGGGCAGAGTCCAATGGCATTTCTTGTGTAACCGTAACATTGGTACCTTTTTCAGCCCAATTGGAACCCTTCTGTTGCTTTCCCTTCCTTTTCTTTGCAGACGCCATTGTTTATCTTTGATAGCACTCGTTCCTACTCGTTCGCAGTTCCAGTAGGTATTTATGTATTGTAAAAGGGTAGCACAATCGGTCGGGGGTGTTTTTGTTAGCGCGGGGGAGCCCGCAAGATATTTGCTCGAAGATTCGATAATTGTATTATTCCTAACTATTTGTGGAAGTAAAATGGGTGTAATTATAACACCCATGTATATATACTAATTCCTATGTAGTATTAATGATGTGCTGGACGTCACCTAGAAGTCCTGAGGGGCTGCTTTGAAGGGCAAAGACAAACTCAATCTCTCCAAAGATTCTCATTCTTCTTTTCGTCAAGACCATGGCACGATGTCCACCAGCGAAACAAGACTTCTGGACGTCAGCACTAGTGGACCACAACGGCGAAGGCGCAATCGGACTTTCGCATCATCATCTCGATGACCTATCTGAATTCGTCTGCGGTCGCCAGATGATGGCATTTGCTGTGGAGCAATCCCTATCCAACCCAACTCCATCATCGTGAAATTGCTAAATAATTCAGCATGGGCCGCATCCAATATATCTATCACAACCCAAGGAATGGGCCCCGCTCTTCGTCGAATCACCAGACAAGGTATATGAGCCAAGCACCCTTCAAAAATTGGGATTGAATTGGTCATTCCCACGTCCAGAATGCCCATATTCAATATTTACAATAAAATTCCTAATAATGCAGCATGTGCCGCATCCAATATATCTACCTCAGCCCAAGGTATGGGCCCCGCTCTTCGTCGAATCGCCAGACAAGGTATATGAGCCAAGCACCCTTCGAAAATTGGGATTGAATTGGCCAATCCCACGTCCAGAATACCCGTATTCAACATTTACAATTGAATTGTAATTAATTAAATAGATTAATGGGCATTGATGGGTGGGTGATGAGGTTGGATGGCGGTTGGAGTTTGGGG
>JALLAU010001233.1:0-10603 GCA_036939495.1 Thalassiosira hispida
GCAACATAGCCAGAGAGCTCTAGTTTGAAAGATATTATGGATTCTTTAGAATAGCTTTAATGTGGTCTAAAAAATGTTAATTTGGGGGGGTGACGAACTAAGGTATTAAACTCGTATCTGATTATTATCACTACATACATAATTTGTTGATGAAAAAAGTGATGCCTTTAACTGCAGGTCAACAGGTTGAAGTATGTATCAGAATCTGATAGTGATAGAATCGATCTGATCCTCCAACTCCAACTCCAACCACCTGCCTGACCCTTTCACCCTCTTGCTCAATGACGACGTCTACTCTAAACGACGAAGCTGAATTAAGCAACGGCGAAAGCGTGGATGGTGGCAGCGATGGCTCCGCTCGTTCTGATGACGAGGGAGATTCCGATCATTCCAGTATTGAATCTTACTCCTCATCGGATAGCGATGGTTCGAGCAGTAGTGGCGACGATGCTGAAGAAAGCTATGACGGTGATGATTACCCTCACCAAGATGGTGAGGCAAACAATGACGAATATTTTGGAGTAGGCGAAGATGAGTTATCATGCGAGCAACTTCCTGACGAAGATATAAAATCACAAAAGAACAGACGGCGTCGGTTGGCAATTCTGATACTGATGCTGTCCACTCTTCTGGCAGTGCTGTTTATAAATATGGGGTATGTGATGTTACAACTGACAAAAGCCCGCTCTGGTTCACAACCTCTAAATGATGATGAAACTGTCAAGGAAAATGGCGACACGAAGTCCCAAACAAAATCTAACAACTATCATGAAGCGAAAGCTAATGAAAAAAATGGCGACCGAACCAAACGCAACAAAATACAAAATTTAGAAGACAACGAAGAGTACAAAATGCCAAAATATCCTACAAGAATCTACACACATGCAGCTCTCTCCTCCAAAAACTATCGTGCCGGCGGTGTCCTCTCAGATGAAATGCTGCACAGGTTCGAAGAGGACGGTGTCATTGTCATTCGTAACCTAGTCTCTCCCAAATTGATGGATAGGTTGGATATGGCCAGTCAAATGCTAATAGATGGCCAAGATGAGGGTAGCATGAAGAAGAAGAGGGGGAAACAATTTCACATGGTGAAGAACGGTGCTGTATTTTTAGGTGTGCCCCCGCGAAGGGGGGAACCAGTTTGCACAACCAACAATGCAAATGAAGATGAATCATGCGAAGTTGACGCAGAAACTGACAATGACGATATCATTCTATCCTCCTTTCGTGATTTGGCAATGTACACCAAAATACCACGAGTGGCTGCATCTCTTTTAAGACTGGATGAATTGCGTGTGGGAGGTGAACAGTATCTAAAACCGAATAGCAATAGAAGGAGAAGACATGCAGAGAAGCAAGAACAAAATAAGGAGCAGGGAGAAGAAAAAGAAAATGATGAAGGAGATGATATGCACATTGATGAATCGGTCAACTTGCGAATATGCAGGGATATTTTTCTCACCAAAGACAATGATACTTATGCATGTGGATGGCATGTCGATGATACTGGATTCTGGCCTAGCTTGGCGTCTGATTCTGGAGTAAATGCTTGGGTGGCTTTGGATGACATGCCCGCTCCTCCAAGGTCCGGAAACAAAGGGGCATCTCGTGATAAACAAAATAGCAAGCCAGGCGTGGCTACATTCGCTCTTTCCTTGGGATCTCATCGCGCGCCATGGCGTCATGAAGCTTATAAAATTACAGGATCTACCCACACAGTCCCGCTGGAAGGGTACCAATCTGCTGCAGACTTGATCCAACGTCGATCGGGAAGTGGAACGTGTAACATCCAAAACAGTTCAACTCACCTGTATGAGAACTTGGAAAAGAATAAGGTGATTTATGATTTGAAGAGAGGAGATGTGATATTCCATCACCGATGGGTGTTCCATCGAACTGTGACTGTGAGTGAATATGACAAGACAAATGGGAACTCAGCTCAAGAACAAGATGCAGGCGAAGGAGAGCCACAGCCAGCATCACAAGAACAAAACCAAATCTTTCGCAGATACTCAATTAGATATGCGCCAGGAACAGCAACTGTTCCGCCTGGATATGGCGTCGAACTATCTGCCTTATATGATTTCGACAATGCCAATCGCACATTAGATGAAATAGTCGAGAGAAGTGGGCCATGGTATCCAAAGGTATGGCCGCATGTGCTCAAGACGAAGCCTCTTCAACAATCTTCATCAGGAGAATATAGTACCAATGACTCAGATGAGGAGGAGGAAATAGAAGGTATCACAGAATTAGTTTATGATATGATTCCTCAGGCGGAAGAATTACAAAAGAAACGGAAGAAGGAGATCCAGCGGCTACTCTCACTGCGTGGCGCACAATGATGAAAAAATGATGATCAGCGGCATCAGATGTTCGATGCCATACACACTCAGCGTCCTTCGGAGATAATGCAGAACACTCCGCCGTGAGGATCGAACAGATCGCCGACATTGGATCGGGTTCTTATCGGTTGCTAGCAAGACTGAATGAACAAGTTATGGAAGATTTACTGTCTATCAAATATATCTTAGTAGAACATTGATTTAGCCAACCTTTATTAATATTGTAAGTATATACTAGGAGTATTAGTTTAGAAGAACTGGTGAACCCAATAGTGTTGCTTTATTAACCAAGCCGTAGGTAACGAGACGGCTTTCGAATAAACGGTATCTCACTTTCAGATAGGTGTCAGAGGTACTTGCATAGGTTCCAATTTCATCATTTGGACATTCACCGTGAAATGTGCAGCTATCAGAAAGGTGCAGCAGGTACTAGAAGGAATGTACCTGAACCAGTGTGGCGTGTAAGTCTGAGACGATCTGATTGATGCCCATGCTGTGTTTCATAAGAGAACTTCCACAAGAGCTTGCTGCAATTCTAGGAAAAGTGAACAGGGTCAATATCGATATATCACATACATTTTGATTTAAATGAGCAAACCAAAACAGTACTGTTTTGGTTTATTCTGTATTTTCTTTCGCCCATCAGTTGGTAATAGAACAGATCAGGGAACTGAATTTGAAGCGGCATTGGTCACTCTGCCTCATTTCTTGTATCGACTTAGCTTTTTGTTTGACTTTTTCATACTATCCTCCCATCCAGATGCTGTCTAAGTCGTAAAAGCAACTGTTTTTTATATCAATATCAGCTGTGGCTCTATCAAAATAACTTGCACTTGGCAGGAGAAGATACGATACTTTTTATCGACTTGTCTTTCTCATATTCTCGACACTTATTTCCACAGTATTTCCAGATCTGACCGATGGTGATGTCATGTGTTGTGTTGCAAATCGTTTTTTCTTCGTATCTATCACCAGTGTTTCGTAAGCTCCTCAACCCATAGGAACTCTACCACACTTTGGTAACAACGTGCACCGGTGCAAGATCCTCATCCTTCATTGCGCACCTGACGAGGAAATTTCAAGATCGAAAGCGTGAAACAAGTGATAGAAATTTGCTGAGCTATGCAGAAAAAATCATGTTTTATGGCTCAATTATCATGAACATACATAAATTTAACTAACCGTGTAAGGCCGGTTTGCATTAAGCCCCTCCTAAGGAAAAATTTAAAGACTAAACCTAAACCTTAATGAATCCTGTTTAGTACTCATTCCACTGTCTTCAAAGTCCTCTTTTCCTTCCAGACCACTTCTCATCGCCTCTTCTATCTTGTCGATTTCAAAGCACACACCAGCTTTTTTAAGGACCTTCTTCTTCCAACCTGTTACTGCTTCTTTATTATTTGACCAGTAACCTGCCTCCGCCATTGATATAGTGCGTTTTGGTTGAGCGTAGTACAATCAAGATATCCTCTCCTCCCACCCTGACAGTAGTGGCATCGGTAGTAGCTTCTCGACGTTTGCCTCAAAAGCATCATGGGCTTGTTGCACACGTCTCTTCTCATTTTCATGCAATGCATCATAGCCTCGTTCTTTGTAGGCTTCAGATACCAAGAATCTGGTTTCGTCAAATAATCATGATTTACTCATAATATGCGTTACTTATTCATAGAATGTTGTACAAGCAATCCTTCAAGATATAGTTATTTTGTATGGTAGCACGCATTGCGGTTAAGCTAATACTTCGCCAAAGATCATAATTTTCATGGATCAATACCTCGTAGCCTATACCCACTCCCACTCGCCGTCTCCCAGTCATCATTATCATGTCCCTCGTTCTCCTCGCTAACGCTCATGGAACTGCTAAACAATAATGGCAACGTGGTTACATTCTTTCGATTGCGCGATTTACTTCGTGATCGGCTACGTATCCTCATCTTGGCTGTTGTCAAATTTTCGACACTGCGATGTCTGCTGGAGCCGTGCATCATGGGAGCACTTTGTGCAGAGCTTACGCTAACATCACTGGAACCTCTTCGCATCATGTTGCCATGGGCGACGGAATTGGCCGAGCCAATGTTATTCATGGATGAGTTTTTATTGTCCAAGAAGGCGCCCAGTGTCGAAGGCGCGGCATTCCCTCGAGCAGAAGCATTGGCACCGGGGGCTGGATCGGCCCGTTTTCGTATCCTCCGCACGTACGTCCCCCATTGACTCGTAGGAAATGACTTTGTGGAACCCCGAACATTGACCTTGAATCGAATTGTTGGATTCTTGCCGTAGGTTCGATCCTTCACAATGGCATACGTCCAACCCCCATCGCTCCTTCGAACGAACGCTCCATCATTGGCTCTAATTTCGCCAACCGCCGCGGCAGTAGCCTTTTTCGAATCGATAATCATATCATCGTCTTTTCCATTATCCCCCATACAGTATTGAGGCAGTGTGTCCGGAGGGTACGCTTTCTGTAATACCATACCAACGCCACTGGCCTCTTCTTCGGTATCGAGCACACCGTTGTACCAAACGCCCGAGGAGATGACGCCACGATCATAGACCATTTCGCCCTTGCCATGTGGGAGGTATTGATCGTTAACCTCACCAGTGTATCGGCCAGAATGACCATTGTAATCGCTCCAGGGTAGTCCGTTGACCTTTTTCGGTTTGGGCTTTTTGTGTGGGACGATGGCAAGTGATTTTGAAGATGGTTCTTTCTCAATGATTTGTTGCTGTTGCTGCTGTTGCTGTTGCTGTTGCTGCTGCTGCGGCTGCTTGTATTCCCTGTTACTCTCAGTTAGATCAAGCCGCGGCTGATGTTGATCATTTCCATTATTGCCAATATCTCCCTCGTCATAGACTGTCCTGCTCCTCTCGGGGACATCTTCCGAAGTACTCGGTTCTTCCTTCTCCTTTCGCCGGTGTTCCCTCTCCTTCTTGCGATGACTCGAAGAACTCTTCTTCTTCGTCTTGTTATGATCCACGGCAAAGTCGTCATCTCCAACATTCTTCCCAATAATCGGATCCGACGTCTTCTCCTTGCCAGCCTTCTCTTTCTCTCGATGACTTGTCCGTTTCTTCCTCTTCTCCTTCTCCCTCCTTTCCTTCTCCAACCGATTTTGTTCCTTTTGTAGCTCTTTTTGAGCCTGCATTATACTCAACTTTTCTTGAGTCTTCTTCATATGTTCCACGGCACAATCTGGACAATGCTGGAACAAAATCTTCCACCCTCCAAACAATTTTGGTTTTTGGAGACGAATATGTGGATGGAAGAGGCATCGGCCGCGCTCGTCGCATAAGCGGGGAACCTGTCCAGTTCGAAGAGCCAGTTCAATGCCCAGTGTGACGTGATCACTATCGTCGTTGCCAACGTACGGACGCTCACTAATTGCAATCTGATCGTTAGACGATGCCGCAACAGATGCAGTGGCATAAAGCTCATCATGATCCGATGTGGGTTGTCGTTTCGGATTAACTCCGTTGGGAGAACCCAAGCTAGAGATACGAGATACCACTGATCGACGTATTCCTTGTCCACTATGGAAGCTGTGTGCACCCTTGTGATGGTGATCGTCGGATCCACTGGTGGGCTTCATTGGACTTTGATTATTGTGGTGTTCATTATTATCGTGGCCATAATTCGATGCACTGCCGATGTGTCCAATATCGCCCGAACTAACTGACCGTTTGGACGGGATCTTTTTGATACGACGCAAGTGTGATAGGCGGCTGATGACGGATTTGCCACTCTCGGACTCGACGCTAGGACGACGTCGTGGATGACTGCTGCCGTGACTACCGTCCAAATAGCCTAGCTTGGCGAGACCATGGCCCAATTGCGATGGGGCTGACGTAGGAGGAGGCGTCGGCGTTTGTTCGCCATGACCGTTCGAATGCTTGCTGTTACTATCCTTCGTCGGGGTGTGCGCAGGGAGTGAAGATACCTTATCGCTCCGCTCCCGTGCCGAGGCGTCGAGCACTTCCCCATCCGTGTTCGCTCGTTGTCTAGTACTCCCCTTTGGTTGGTACTTGTGCGAGCTACGAAGCTCATCAGACAACTGCTTGATAATAATCCCATCATCATCATCCTGCGGCGGCGGTGCGAAACTTTCTTCGAGGTATCTTTCCACGTCTACCGATGTTTCTTCTACTCGATTGGATCGACGATGGCTGGGGGGCTCCACCGAGTCTACCGATTTTTCTGCTTCTACTCGATTATCTGCTTTTGAATTGCGTCGTTCCATCGAGCTGTTCGACTGCTTTTGTTCGGCGCGTAGGCTTTCAATTAGCGATTCTCTATCGAGGGGAACGCTGCTATTGCTTCTCCGTTCCGAGGGGGGATCCCCTCGGTGTTTCTCCCTGCGTCGCGACGAAGGTTGCTGCGATTGCGAAGATTGCTGATGGGAATGCGATGATTGATGCCTACGACTGCTGATACGATGGTCATGATGGCTCGGCCGAGCCGAGCTACCCCGTGCCCGTTCCTCTCGTGACTTATTGCTCCCCCGCTGTCGCGGCAATTCCGACCTCGATCGTTGCGACGAAGTGGATCCCCTCGACGTTCGTGACGAAGTTGAAACACGCGATGATCTCGATGCTTTTGACAATTGCGATGCGTCGGACGTTCGTCGCTCCGTTTGATATCCCTTGTTCGTCCTTCTGCTGGAGCTCTTCGAGGAGGCTTTGGACGACGAGCGTCGATGATTCTCGCCCTGCCCTCCCCCTCCACCACGACTAGTTGGCCTAGACGAACTTCGCTCGTCGACGGCATACTTTGATATCGCGCTATGATAATAGTCTGCTGCCGGGGAGCTACTCGTCGCGGCCAATGACGACATTGGCGTGGGATGCTGTTGTTGGTGCGATGTCGGGACGTGGTAATTTTTGTATCCCTCTCCCCCTTTAGAAACGACATCCCTCGACTGCGGAACCGTCAACGCCCCCTCCATTTGAACATGGTTGCCCCAATCGTTATCCGATGCTGATTGGTGGTTAGTTTCACCTTCCTGATTATATACCACCAACGCCACGGAATTTTCAGAATTTTCAGAATCGTTGTCGCAGTTGCTGCTTTGTTGTCTCGAGGTCGCATTGATATTGTTGCCCTTATTACTTTCATCCGAATTTCGTCTGCCTTCGAGCTTCTTGCGCATTTTACTACCGTCTGCGGATGACGATGACACCATGGGCTGTTGTTTCGATGCTGGGTGTGGGACTGACGATGACAATGGCAATGGATCCGAATGCCGTTCGTTGCTATTATTATTCACAACCCCGACAACACCCCCTCCCCTAAAATCGTACGTTGCATTATTCATACCAGCATTATTGGATCTATGAGTAGGCGGTATGGCACTGCTCGAACTCCCGTTATTGCCAGCGGTATTACTCCTCGACAAAGTAGGGACCGGTGCCATCGCTCCCCCACCAGCATTCATCAACTTTGAACTACTTTTGCCAATAGGCGATGGCTGTTGTTTCAGGGGCGAGCCATTATTATGCGTCATTCTACTTCTGGATCTGCTCCGGTCCCTTTGGGTAGTAGTATTGGTCATCATACGTTTCGCTCGGAGGGATTGCATCCTCAATGCAATCTCCGCATCGTGATTGGTCCTCCTGACCGCAGTGGCGGTAGCTACCGCAGTGGCGGTAGCCTGCGCAAACGAGCTGGACGATTGATATCCAGGTCCACCGTGTTTGACGACGCTGGGAGATTGGGGATTGTTCATGTATCCCCCTCCGACTCCAGGAAGGCCTGCTTGTGACATTGAATGCTGATAGCTCGAATTATAATCACCCGAACTCATCATACCCAAAGAGCTTACGTCGGTGGCATCATCATCGACAAATATCTTTTGACCACTGGAACTTATGGACGTTCGATTATTTAAGCTGGCATTTGATTTGGTGGCAGTGAGATGAGCTGCGGAAGTGGGAACAAGTAGTGCGGATGTTGTTGTAGGCCCACCATTGTTATTATTGTTATTCCCCTCTCCGTTGTCACCTGGTAATGAGCTGAGACGATATAACAAACTTGGATCCTTTTTAATGTCGCCAATCATGTCTTTCATGGCTTGTAAGTCATCTTTGGTAATGTTCTCTTCTTCCTTGGACATAATGCCGGCGTTGCTGATGTTGCTGCCTGATGCAGCTATTGATGAATTATTGGCTGAATTTATGGTCACCATGTCTTTTAAGTATTTCATTTGAAGCTTTGGCTTGGGGGGTGGGGTGGGGGATGGATCCATGTTACTTTTTCTGTTGATGTAATCTTCTTCTTTTTCTCGGCTGTTATTTCTTTTATGTTGATAACTATCCAGTTGAATCATATTCTTCTTCGGAGAGGAGGTAGGACTTGTTTGAACCTGTTTGAACCTGGTCAATTAATATCTCTTTTGACACTCGTACTGTTGAATCTCTCTTCTCGGCTGCTAGCTGAAACAATTCTCATGGGGCGGTTCTTTCCAAAGACTAGATGGCTATTGAATTTTGTGGACCGGTCAATTACTCTTTGGAGGCATCGGATCGGGGGGCGTTTTTCTTTTACTTTTCTAGACCCGTCAAACCTTACGCCTTGCATCCCTTGAAAGAGTCGAGATGACGGTATCTCCCGATCAGTCGCCGATTGGCTTTGGTGATACAGCTGTGATACGCTTTGCACTCTCAGACACAGGACATGCAGTAAAACACCTGATGGCCCGAAGTGGCCCGAGCAGAGCGTGGTACTAGGAGGCCTGGTAGGAGGAGGAATGAATGAAGAGGGTGCAAGGCGAAGAGCAAGGAAGAAGGGCTCAAGCTCAAGGACAAGTTCACCTTTTTTTCTGTTCTCTACTCTACACTCTGCCCATTCTCATTGATGTTCAGCAGGCTTATCTGTCTAGATATTGTAGTTGTTGTTCGTTCGATTTGTCACTTGCTAGACAGATTGGATCTTGCTCTGCCTCTGCCTCTGCCTGAACCACGCCTTCTCTACCAGTCTTAATGTCACAATCAGTCACAACCAACAAACATTTATCTATTGTAGTGCAATTTTAGTACCGTTGACAAGAAAGACATTATGTCCGTGACTCCTACTAATTCCCCCGTAGGTGGCCGAAAGGGAAAACATAGGTAACCCATTCAAACACGACCGTTTAGACACTTGGATAACAAAAAGGTATGGCCCTTTTAGTTCATGTCTTTCACAATCCATTCACATGTTCCAATAATTGTTTGGGTAATCTGGGGTACATAATCTTATGTTACTATTCAATGATATCAAGACATTTGTTCTATAACTAGCTTATCCTAGTGTATCTCTAGGTAGGTATTATGGCAAAATCCTCTCTGTCTAGATAGAGGGAGCTAGAGGGAGGTACCTATCTGTAACTCCTACATAACCCTACGATCACCCTAATTAGAGTCTGGCCGCCGTCCGAAAGATCGCTATATTCCAAGTTCATGTAGCGATCGGTCGAAGGCGCAGCAGCTCATTGACCCACATTTTTTTGTTACGGGGAGTCCGTACCAAAAAATAGGGGGGCAATGACGGGTACTCAATGGGCTCTAATTAGGGTGTAGAAGGACTGCACCAGGACTGCATTGCACGACAGTCTGCCAAAGATGGACGTCATCAGAGATATGTGATTGACACGAGAGGAGGTGTTGTCCAATCTGTCCAATATTGCGTCAGCAGGAGACATGACGCAAGAGCTGAGTTCCGAGGCAAAATGAAGGCCTAACAATTTGCGACTTCTCAACTGTTCCTCCGATCAGCTAGGTAATCAGCTCCCTTCTTGTGTGTACCTAGATCCGGCAGCCTCGTTTTAGTCTTGCTTCGGGCGGAGCCTCAACCCACGCCACTATCGTAAAACTCCTCCTATCCCCTCTAGCTAGGTACCGTACGATATCGTACCGCCCAGGGATCAAGTACCGCCAACCATCCGTCCTCCCTTATCTCATAATTTTCAAGATCTGTCCAACGTATCACGATAAAACGAGATCCGCATTCTCTCAGCCTCGCGCCTCGCACCTCTCCCGGTTCACCTGCCATAGGTATCGTACATACCTACAATACATAACAACTTCTACAACACCATGTCGACCGAAGATAACAACAACAACGCCCCACAGGCCGCCGACACCGGCGTCTCCTTCGCCAATGACGTCAAAGATCAGCAAGCAAACTCGGCCTTGAACCGCAAGCCCTCCAACGGACTCCGTCAAAACGAGGACCGCGCCTCCCTCTCGGCATCGGCCAAGGCATGGGATCTCGATGGCGATGG
>JALLAU010001234.1:0-10568 GCA_036939495.1 Thalassiosira hispida
TTGGTACAAAGAGGTAGCTGGAACAGATTTTATTGATGGAACTCGGACAAATGACCACGAAGAAGTGGAGGTCGCCTTTGAGATGGAGGTTGAAGGATCTTCTGAGGCGGAAGAGGAAAACTCTTACGATTTTGATCAGGTCCCACTGAAAAATGTTCTTGGATCGTATGGGGCATCTATCCTCAACAAGCATTGCAAGATAAGTACAGCCCATCAGCTCCTTGCAGCCGATGGCGAAGATATGATAAGGCGCTTGTCTGGAGTCGTTTTCCAAGGCCGTGATGGAAAAGATGTGCGGCTGCTTATTGAAGGAATGTTGCACGCCTGGTCGCAGGATGCACAGGAAGCTTTGCAGGCAGATTCACCCATCACTGACACACCTCCTCCTGCGCCACCGGCTGAAGCGGGCGCAGGCGTTGGTGTACCGGACTCCTCTAGGCCAGCTCCTTCGGAAAGTCGTCCGGCATTTCAAACCCCCCTCAGCTATGCTGATCTCCGATTTCTCCGGTCCCATAACATTTCATCAGACGAAAAGCTCGCGAATGTTGATCCTTCCCTTTTATCACATGGATATGTCACTTACCTGAGAAAGACCTATCACGAACAGGTTTCTATTGCTGAAGCTTTGGAGGCAACTGAGAAGTGGCGACAAGGAGCAAAACTTGTGCTTGGCTTGCGCTCAACGCAAAACATTTGTGACACTCTTCCACAAAATACTCGACTTCTGAAAGATTCTGGTCAATTAGACATTATGCATACTGAGCCAAATTTGAGCAAGACGGTTGCGGATGAGAAAAATGATGGCCTTCCAAGGCGCACCATTTTTACAAACTATAATGGTAAGTGCTACGAGAGGTCTCAATTTTATGTTGATGCTCCTTTCCTTCCTTACTCATTCATTTTTCTATTTCCATTAGATGTTCTCTATGAATTCGATGTCAGCGTAAAAGATTCTATGGTCGATGATGATGCAGGCAAGGGAGCTTTTCTGACTTACAAGTAAGTTGCCATTATGCTCATCTCAGGACTTGTTTTCTACGATACGTTTTTGGTAATCATGATGTGTCTGCCTTCACAGGGGTGCTAAAGTTCTAAGAGCAAGTAGTAGGCAGAAGGAAAAAGGCCGCATTCCTCATAAACCAACAAGGAAACCCCTAGATGCATCGTTTGCTCTCAGTGGTGCCACTGTAACTCTCAAAGGAAAAGGACTTCACGGTGACGAACATCACTATGGTCCAGAAGATGGTGTTGGGCTGCACAGAGAATTCACGCTAGATGACTTTGTTGATACCAAGGACAACATTACTTTCAGCAGCAGACATGTGGGTTGTGGTCTCGTCGAACTCGAGTCTCGATATGCCCCACTACTGAAAGAAGGTAAGAAACTTCTTGGCATTCGTTTGGTTTTTGTTCTAGCATAGGTCATATCTTCTTATCATATGTGATGCTCCTCTTGTTACAAAAGACCGCAAAACAGATAAAGTGTTTAGTGTGAAAGACTTCCTTTTCTCCAATGAGCCATCTTCATGGCGATTTGATGTCGAGGAGGAGTTGAATGGTCATCCCCAAGTCGTAGACTTTACAGATGATACAACGGGCGCACCGCATGATGTCGCTAAGTCTCACATGAGCATGTATGTCAACGAAGTTGGCCACAACATGGATCTGGTTGAGAATGTTGAGGTAGGTTGTTGGTGCAGACAGGTCATTGCTCAGAACTATGATCTTATCCTATCTGACCCTTTTATTTGTTTCCTTTTTTGCATCTAAGGCGCTCAGTCCAACACCACGCTCAGTGACATATTACATCCACATCGACAAACCAATGACAAAGGGTGAAATGGTGGAATTACTGGTAAATTACAAGGTGAGCCCGCTTTTGTCCACAGGCAAGCTTGTTTCATTGTTTTCTCCATTCTTCTCATGATTTGTATTGAATATCACCATGAACACTATATACAGGATGGCTATGAGTCTATGAGAGTACGGCGAGGCTATGGGAAAGCCAACTTATGTGATGGTGCCAAAAGTGATGCTGATGATATTACGAGGGTACAGAGAAACTTGGAAGATCGCTTTTTGATTGAGGCAAGCTTGAAAAAGTTCACTGAAAATGAGATAAGTCAAGTACTTGATTTTTTCAAAGATAGGGTGTGGGATGGGCTGAAAGAGGCTACAACAACATTTGCTACTAGTTGCAAAGAAGACGAAACTAATTTGTTACGGCAGTGTATTGCGAGGAGGCGAATTACGTGGATTGCGGAAATATTAAGTTCCCGGTTTCATGAATTGCTTGGAAGAAGAGGTATTGAGTCGCTGCCTTTCCTTGGCAGCTCTGATGATGGGGACTTCATTTTTCAGACTGGAATGCCCGTATTTGTGCATGACTGGCCTCAGAACGATAAACGACCTCCATATACAGGACTTGCAACGATTGAGTCCATCTCAAAAGATGAGCACAAGAGGCACGTTTTCGAGGTATACTTGCCCGATAATAAATGGATTGAATCTGTGCCAGAGGCAGTGGTCACCCTACCAACAGATGATGATTTCAAAGGTGCCCCAAAAAGGACCTATTCAAATTGGATGAAGTGGAAGAAGGAACAAGAACTTCCTCGGTCGAGACTTCGGATGTTGAGAGGAATTGAGCTATTCAAAAAATGGGACTGGGACATTTATGCTGGATCAGCGAGTGCATCTTCTCCTGAAATGAAGTCAAAGATTCTTCAGTCGTTGCGATGGGAATTGTCAGAGGAGCTGATTTTTGTGCTCACAAGTAACAGCCGCCTCACTCGTCCCCTTGATGAAAAAGTATGGTGCTCTATCTCTGTATCATTGTTCACAAATTGTCTGCATCTCATTGCTGAGTCTCTATTGATCGGTGTAGAGAAGCACACCATCTTCAAAAGACTCATGGGACTGGCTCGTGATGCTGCCAAAACAATCAAGGATATCGTCAATGGAAGTGCAAATGCATTGATCAATCAAGTTGCATTTGATTCTCAAGAACGCATCCCTGTGTTAGTCGTTGACGCAATTCATATCAACAGAATACCTGTTGAGGTATATCTAAAAGAACCGATGCCGTTGGATTTGGAATGGTACTTGATCCACCAGATTGTTTTGGCTGTTCACCCATTGGCTTCATTAATTGATTGGGGTCCCAGTTCAGGCACCAATGAGCCACTCTATTCTATCGAAAAACTGTGTGACAACATTGGGCTTGCTGCAGATTCGTCGTACTTGAATTTCTATACATCGAAAGTTCAAGAATGGCGTCCTCATTACAAAAATTTGCATCATTAATAGGATTTACTTTCAAATACCAACTATTTCACTTCTTCGTACATTAAGAGCTCTGACTGTTCCCAGTTATCGCCTCTTTTCATCGGGTGCGCTGGAGTTGGTAGCAAGTCCTTACTTACTTCCTACTCATATGTTTCCTGGCACTGACATTCCTAACCTATCTGAAGCCCATGTTGATAATAATTCTGCTGGCGGTGCAATATTCACAACTTCGTAAGCCCACAGGGCATTTGCTATCGTGTGCGATGTTGCATCATTCATGCGATTCTTCAATATAGAACTCAAGGATTCAAATGCCTTTTTGTCACGAATTTGAAGCTTCCCAAGAGCGAAAAGAATGTTAGAGGCTTCTTGGGCTGTGAAAGAGATGAGATGTAAGGAAAATGGCAGAGTGTTAGAGAAAGAAGTTGCATTGATATTGCTGAGACCCCTGAAAACCATATGGGACACATCAGGTGGTAAACACTTCCAGCAAAACTCACCAGTGCATTCATCTGCGAGTGTGGCGGAAGTGGTGAGGTGTTGTACTAATTTGGAAATGATCTCGGGTTTGTCGTAGTCATCAACTTTACTGAGGCCCCAAACAATGTTTGCAATTTCACGAGCATTCAATTCGTCACATCGACGCGAGGCTATGTCTCCCATCTCGTGAACCAGCAAGGAGTCTGATAGTCGCAGCCGTCCAATACTCCAGATCGATTGAGCAATGTGCTTGGGCGTCATTTGTGCTTGGTGCGCAATGAGGAACCGGAGATATTTGCCTACGCACTGTACATAAGGAGGCATACTACTGATCATGCAGTCAGCGTAGCTCTCATTGTCTGCATCCTCATCATCACAGTCATCTTGGATCTCAAACTCCACCATCTTTCCACATGACCATAATGCTTGTGAGACAAGTCTTGTATTTGATCGCTTCAACATCTCATCTGAAGCCATTTCAAGGGCCAACTGATCGAAGATACCCCTGTCAATTACATACTGAGACTTTGCCATTGCCCACATCGCACTGGACGTGTCAGTTGGTGATAATGACGAAGAGAGTAAAAGTGGAGAGAGCTGATGGAACAAATCTACTAATCTCTCATGGAGAAATGAATCACCACCAATACGTAGGGCAAAATCATTTTTCTTGTTGAAGGAGGTGCCGCCACTTTGACTACTGCCAGCCGGTCCGTCGAGCGACAAAAGCATGGCTGCTGACCACATCGCACGACTAGCAGAGCTAGGGGTACAGCTGTCTAAGATATCATCTTCGGTCATTTGATCTGTCAATGCAATGAATACGTCTTCCTCCAAGCGCTTGGCCACAGCGAAGGCAAACAAGAAGTTACTCACTTCGAACTCATTCGAAAGAAACGAGGAAGAAGAAGACCCGTCCTCATCGTTATCACCTTCATCATCTTCACCCCCCTTGTTATTTGACTGGTGGTCCAAAATTAGAATCGATGCCGCCTCTAACATGGCTTCGGTTGCAGAATTTCCTGCTTGAAACATCATGACACCTGATCGTAAAATGATTGTCAGTGTCTTGGCATCACATGCCCATTTAGATTGCTGCTGCTGTTTCTTGTGCCAAAGTACAATATCCAAGAACCTCTCGCCTAGTAGTTGAACACAGCGACTTTCGAGGCCACCAATATTGCATGTGCCATTTTGTTCATTGATACTATCATTATCATTGTCAACCCCATCAAAAATACCAGATCCAACTCGTAACCGTTGAAGCGAGAACAACACTCTAGAAATATCTTTACAGCTGCGACATTGCTGCAAGGGACTCTGCTGCGAGGATGATGATGTATTTGATGATACCAAATGATTGAGTATTTTGGTAACTGCCATAGCAATATCATCATGAGAAATGTCAAGAGATGTTGCCGCTTCTAATATGTCAGCAATTTGTCCAAGTGTGAGTGTATGTAATTTTATGATGTCTTCTTCAACTTCTTCATGTTTGTTGTTGACAATGATGGAATTGCTCTTGTTCTTGGAATAGTAAGGTGGATTTACAATGTCATTGAGGAGTGTATGGAACATGATGATGGCTTCTTGGTGCAGTGCTTCTGTTGGAACGCCTGTAGAATCTTTCGAACGTGCCACTTTTGTTGTCTCTGGAATAAATGACAATGGAAAATCACTTTCATCTTCTTCTCCAGGTAAACGAATTGGCAAAGAAAGCGCTCGCCCCGATGGATCATTATATTTTGGCTGATGCAAATCTTGATCATCTTGCTCATCCAAATAACTAACCAGTCGAGCGACGGACCACATTGCCTGTACCAAGTCCCTCCCACGCGTGGAGGAACGTACAGAGTATTTACGAAGTCGTTTCATGGATACCCTTAACAACGTCCTTTGTGGCAACTGAAGTAGTGTTGGTGGCTGTCCAAAAGCTGCTGGTGTAAACGCATTATATAATTGCAGTGGATGGTAGATTTTTGTCATTGTCCATAATGTCATGGAAAGATCAGAAGCAGTAAGCTTCTCCAAAGAATGTGGAAGGACAATGTACGATGAGAGTATTGCCATGAGTTGATTGTAATTGCCATTGAACGAGGAAGATAATGATGCCTGTTCAAAGACATCTTCTTCTGTGTCACTGTAGACCCATCCTTCCATACCCCGTCGTTGTACTTTATTACGAGCCATTACCACCACAACTAGAGGCTGAACTACATCTCGCACCAATCTCTTTGGTCCTACACAACGAACGAACGACGATGTCACCTTGTCATCCCATGATATGTACCGTACGACATCATCAAATAGATTCATGATCGACCCTTGTTCCTGGGGTGAAATGTTCGTTAGTAAATGTCCCTTGATGATGTTCCCCCGCCCATTACGGTTGCTTAGAACATTGCAAAGATTGGATAGTGAATACAGCAAGTCCGCTAGAGCGTACCAGTTTAGCATCATTGATTCATCTACTTTGTTGAAGGTTGAAGGGACCATCAACGAGTCTCGGTGTGGCAACAAAGTAGGACTATGATTGTCATGATGTTGATCAACAGTTGTTGAAGAGGACAGAACCTCTAATTGATTCTTTATGGAAACATTCAACCTTTTCAGAAGCAGCTGCATTAATTGATCATACACTTCCCTTTCTATGGTCCATGCATCGTTCATTTGGCTCAACCATTTGTACTTGTTGTTCATGTGAATATATCGATGATATGACGACTTACTACCTGTAGAAGAAGCTGAAGACGTAGGGAGGAAGGGAGGGGAGCTCAATCGACGCAAAGCAGCGGCAGCGATGTTTGGACTAATATCATCCATAACGATTGGATCAATGATGGAGTGTAGTTTTTCTTTTGACAAATTGGTTAGCGACGAGGGAGTGAAATCGATAGTGGGTGCAGTGTGAAAAGAAGAAGAAGCTTGGCTCATCATATGCAGCACATCGATTGCATTGTGACATGCCTTCATATCCTTCTTCCCAGGAATTTCCTGGTTTCCATCGCCATCAGAGGTATTGCGACGCGGATTGGCACGAAGAATTCTTATGGCATCCAACTCTGACAATAGTGGCTGATCTGTGATGTGTTCATCGGCTGCATTCTTGGACAGGTCTGGAATAATATTGTCACCATCGGATAAGGCTGCAAATGGCGATGCGGTAACCAAACCAAGCATATGATGTGCTCTACTAATAGAGTGACGTTTCTCAACGCAGAATGATGTTGTAGGAACAACAAATGCAGTAGTGCCAATTCTTCTCCGGAAGGGACCGAAGCCACACGTCAAGTCCGAAGTAGCAGCAGCAGAGCCTACGCCGGCTGCAAGAGTAGCGGCGGAGAACAACATTGCCTTCCAGTTGGCACAGCGGGATGATACCATGATACACCCTCTCTTCTTTTCTGAAACTGAAAGAATGAGCATCGGCATCGTGTTTTCATGGTGATGGCGATGTTGTGCGTAGGAGTTAGTACAAATTGCCAATATTATGGTCTGTCCTTGTTCCCGCGTCGCCCGTCCCCCATCCTTTTTTCCCAGACCTTCAAAACCATAACACCCATAAGTAAAAGCAACCATGGCCGACGAAACACGCTCTATCCTCGCCAACGCCCTGGCCTCCACGCCCGCCCTATCCGATCATCTCGACGAAGACACATCGGAATACATCCTCTCCGTTCTGCTTGAGGACCCCTCTGATGAGGATGCTCGAGAAGCTGTCGCAGGCTTAATAGGTGGCAGCATAGAAGAAGATGCCGATGACGTTTGTGATCAGTTTTTCGCCATATTGGATGCTTCCCTAGAATACAATGGCGGGATTAGCAATGGAGTTACCAATCTGAACATTGGCAGCGGTGGCCAGGATGGCGATCAGGTACCCCGCAAGTTAACCAATGCAATCACACTCAAATCACAAGACATTCAAACATTTGCCTCCGGACTAGTTGCCGAAACAGATTCCGGCATAACAGTTGACCCAGATGCATTATCCGACATACAAAGTTTTTACGCCAACATGATCGACGTGTCCAATAACCCAGAAGCCAAATCCGAGCGTGAACGACGCAAGGCACGTCAAAAGGAGATGCGAGAAAAAATGGAAGACGAAGAACGTCTTCGTGCCGTGGAAGATTCCATGAGGATGATGGAAGATGTGGACATGATGGAAGGAAGGAAAGGTGAAGCGAGTGAGGAGATGGCGGATATTACTACTGCATCGGATAATGCGGCAGATGTTCATTTGACGGGCTTTAATTTGGCAAATCGAAAGGGTGGGGGTCCCGATTTGCTGACGGATGCTAATTTGGTCATGGCTTCGGGGAGACGATATGGACTCATGGGTAGAAATGGTTGTGGTAAGACGACGTTGTTGACGGCGTTGTCAGCACGGCAATTGAATGATGGTCCAGATGGAGGTGTGCCAAAGAACATGGCAATGTTACTGGTTCGTCAAGAGATTATGGGGAATCATTGGAGTGCCGTGGAGACGGTACTGAAGAGTGATGTGAAACGCGAGGGAGTGAAACATTGGATTGAACACATTGAAAAAGAGCTGAACAAATTGGACAATCCTGAAGCTGCCGCTGCAGCCGAGGAAAAGGAAGCAACAGAAGAAGAGAAGCCAGCTCAACCTTCCAAGGGAAAACAAAGACTCAAAGACCGAAAGAAGAACAAGGCAGCTTCCGCTGCAGCTGCCAAGAAGTCCTCCTCCAAAAACAAATCCAAAGACCAGCCCGCAGCATCGGAAGAGAGTGCAGACGAAAAGCGCAAAAAGCTCAATGCCAAACTAGCAATTGCCTACGAACGTCTAGCACGTATCGAACAGGAGGAGGGAGATCCAGAACCACGTGCACGCAAGGTATTGTTTGGTTTGGGATTTACTACCCCCGAGATGCAGAATAAGCCTACCAAGGAATTGAGTGGTGGTTGGAGGATGAGGGTTTCGTTGTCTTGTGCATTGTTTGCTGATCCGGCGTTGTTGTTGCTTGATGAGCCTACGAATCACTTGGATTTGGAGGCGGTTTGTACGTGATGACATGATGATGTGGTATTTCTCTTTGTTCGTTTTTTATTCGTTATTTGCTCACCCAATCTATTTTCTATCAGTGTGGCTTGAACGATACTTGACACGTGATTTCAAAGGAACACTAGTCGTCGTATCCCACGACCGTCACTTCTTGAACGAGGTAGTCACCGACGTAGTCCACTTCCACCGTGGTAAACTCACAACCTACCGCGGAGACATATCCAACTTCACAGCTGTAGTGGAAGAGAATAAAAAGCGTCAAATACGCCTCTTCGAACAACAGGAGGCGAAGCGTGCGCATCTTCAAAAGTACATTGACTTGCATGCCGAGTCGGGCGAGAATGGCGTCAAGGCATCGAAGCAGCGGAAGTCTCGCATGAAGAAGTTGGATAAGTTGGGTGTTATGGCGGCTGGTGAGGGGAAGAAGTTTAAGGCTTCTGATGGTGTGGAGGCGAAAGAAATTGAGGAGTTTGAGGAAGATGAGGAGGTGGTGAGTTCCTTTGTAGATGGGATTCATAACTTGGGATGACGCAATTGTATCTGCCATGTACATTAGCCACTGACACCATTCCCAAAACCCACTTTCAGGTATTAAACTTTCCTGATCCTGGTGCGTTTGATAGCAGCATCGTTGTTTTAGATCAGGTCTCTTTCGGATATACTTCGGGCAACACCTTGTTAAAGGATGTTGACTTGACTATTGATATGAAGTCTCGAGTAGCACTTCTAGGAAGAAACGGATGTGGTACGTGTAGGCTTATGCGCCGTGTTTCCATCCCTATGTATGATTAAAGCTCTTTTCCTCATTTTTACATTCATATGCAACTTAAAGGTAAATCTACTCTGATTAAGCTCGTTGTTGGTGCACTTGCGGCAAAAAAAGGAAAGGTGACTATCAACGGTGGAGCCAAGATTGAATACTTGGCCCAGCATCAACTTGAACAATTAGACCCAGATTCGAATCCCATGGACACTATGCTAGAGAGATACCCAAAAGATATGAGCAATACTCACAAAGGTGAAATACGTCGGTATCTGGCGAACTTTGGCTTGGGCGGGAATGAATTGCCACTGCAAAAGGTTCATACCATGTCTGGTGGTCAAAAGTGTCGTCTTTGTCTTGCTGCAGCGATGTATCGAAAGCCACATTTGTTGATCTTGGATGGTAAGTCTTTTCTATGCTATGATCACTTGATATGTCCAATTGTCATACTTAACGAGTGTGAATCTCTGTTGAATTCATTTTCTAGAACCGACAAATCACTTGGTGAGTCTTTTCTATCCCATAATTACTTTGCATGACCAATTTTTTTCTCTTGCTCAACGAGTGCTAATCAATTGAATGTATTCATTTTTTAGGATCTTGAAACTACCGAAGCCCTAATCGATGCCATCAAAGAATTTCAGGGCGGAGTGTTGCTGGTTAGTCATGACCAACATTTGTTAACAAGCGTTTGCAAACACTTGTATGTAGTAGAGAAGGGTCATGTTGGGTTGCTTAGGCATGGTACGTCAAATGGCGAGGCCTTTGAGAGATACAAGAAAGATGTTGTGCAGGGACGTCGGTAGAGTAGAATTGAGTTGATAATAGAGCTAGAGCGAGACGAATCATAACTTATTGGCAAGCCAAAAGCTTAACCCTTTCTTTACCCAGATGTCTTTTAGACGTCCATCAACCTCAAACGTTCATCTCGGGCTACGATCAATATTGGACGTCTTAACTTGTTCCAGTGGCTTCTCCATCGAAATCTACACTGGAATCCAAAAAAACTTT
>JALLAU010001235.1:0-10581 GCA_036939495.1 Thalassiosira hispida
GAAACGACGGACAGACCGTCGACTCGTGATTCGAGTGTGAATGAGTTCCAACAATCAACATGTGCTTATTTGTACTGTTATTAGCGGAGGAGGAATTCGTTGTGTTAATTTTCAGCCACCTGTGTCATAGTAATAAATCCAAAAGACAATCTAAGTGGGGCAAGTCGAGGTAGGTTATACTGTTCATCCGTGTTTTCCTCGAATATTCAATTCAATCACAAAAGGCAAGCTGAGCACAAAACACCGCAACTTTCCACAGAGTTATTGATGCAAATGCATTGGCGTTCTCACAAATCTTGCTCTGGATGACAGGTAATGTAGAAAAAATTGATGGGAAATGTAGTCATCAATCGTATGCATCTCGTATCGTACCCATGCTTTAGTCGTGCATTGATGACTAATAAAGGCAATGTCATAGCTTTTGCAAGAGCAATGTGTGTCACGGGCAACGTCACTCGAGCACAGGCGAACGCGCGAACGCGCAAACGTGCGAAGGGTCACAGTGCATCACATGGAGGGAAGAGAAGTGAGTTGTTGAGAGATATCAATATCGTGGACATTGCCTTTTCAGTTTAGACATTATTCTCGGTATTGTTACCACCCACATCCTATCCAAAGACGACTGCAACTCAAGAAATATTACGAAAGAGAATAAAGGGGACAATCACGGACGCCAAATTGATTCCTTTTGGTCAATGCTTCCATGCAAATGTCGAACACAATGCATGACTCCCCTAGAGGGTTTGAGCGAGGAAGCGTTCGCACGGGACTTTCGCAGCGAATACCTCACGGGTCGGTTTGGGCGCTTCCCTGAAGTCTTGGCAATGCCAGAGCGCCGTCGACGTATCTTGGATCAATTCAAGGCGAAATACCAAGAGCTTGGCCTAGCTGGCCAGATTGGATTGAACACCACAGGGAGCGTTCCGATGAGAGTGTACGCTGCTTTTTCAATTGCAGTATTTGCGACACAACATTATTTCAAACGTACACAGACTATGTCGAGCATGCTACTGTCTGTGGAGATGTCGAATCCGAGACTGAAGATATTGAATCGGATTCTCATGTTCCTGGTAGCCGCAAAGTATTTACCTCGGCTAGCGAGTTGGGTGATGAAGACAGAGATGAGGTCGAGGAATTGATTCACAAGTGGGGTTGGAACAGTTAGACGCATTGTTGATGAACGTGAACAGGGTGAAAAAAGTACAAACACTTGAAGAACTATGGTGGGCATATTTGGTCAAGATTTTGGTTTGGATCGCCTTTATGAAATCCTGGTTAGTGGAATCTTTGAGTAAGCATCTCCAAAAAATCCTGTGACGTCCGAGGGGAAAGTCTAAGAAATGGGAAAACAAGTCGGACGTCGCGCTTAATTTAAGATGATCAAAATAACTCCATTCGCCAAAATAGACGGTATCACATCAAATTTTGAGCCTTGCTCCCGATATTTTCCCAGAACGATGATGCCACACCCGTTAATCCTGCATTCTGCTCAACAGAATTGATAGCCTGGTTCTGTTCCTCGGGAGTCAGGCACAGTACCGTCGCCACGACGGGGACGAGCTTCCGTCTATCAGCCAATGTTTCGGCTGTTAAGAAACTTAGCATGACATTTTTCAAGTATTCGAGGTTAACGGCACTGTCGTTTCCAGAATGAACCATCCTAACGGCGTCATCGGTGAGAACCGCAGATTGACTGGCTGCCGCAGAGTTACTTCGGAAGGGGCCGTAGCTGGATTGATGGGTCATTTGTGGACGGGACGATTTCATTCCCAGTTTTTCGTAGCGCAATAGTCGTGAGTTTGCCTCCTCCATCATATGTCTCATTTCTTCCATCGCATCGTATGCCTCTTGCTTGGAGCTCTCGGCATCGCCAAGCATGTTGGCGAGACGGTTAATTTCATCCCTCGCTGTCTTGAGTTCGTTTTGCTTCTCAATGGCAAAGAATAAAGGTGTGCTCTCATTTTGTCCAGTCTTGGGTTCACTGCTCTCGCCATAGCCGCCAACGCCATCGTTGTGCATTGCAAGGGATTCGACTGACTTGTTGTGGGAGTAGTCATGGTCTGCCTTCTCTAATAATGTCGTCCGAAGAGCAAGCTTCAACTCCCCAATGGCCTCGTTGGCCCCCTGTAGCTCTTGCTGAAGCATTATGATGGTACCATCTGATTCTTCTCTATCGCCACCAACGGCGCTATCCATGGTAAATGTATTGACACTGCTACTTCTGTCCTCCTGGTTGGAACCGTCTCCACTGTCCTTGGCGCGTTTGAATGCTGCGGCAGAACTACGCTGCACTTCGTCGTTTAGATCGTGAACCTCTCGCTGAAGAGACTGGCATAAGGTGTTGGATTCAATCAATTGTTCACGAAGTTCCGAGTTTTTCTCCGTCTGCTCCGTCAAATTGGAGTTCAGCTGCTCCAATTCTGTCACCAGCTTTGCTCGAGTATTGGCGGCATCTTCCACTTCGGACTGCAACGAGCTTACGGCCTCCTTCAAATTGTCAACAGTTTCCTTCAGATCGCCGACCTCTTTGGATGATGTCAGCTGTTCTGACTCCAGGAGGCTATTGATCTCATTCGCCTTCTTCTCTGCCTCAGATCTCTTCGTTTCTGCAACCCTAGCACGCTCAACTGCATCATCAGACGCTGACCTCGAATTATTTGCCTCACTTTCGGCTTCTTCCCTCGCTTGATTGGCAGCGGCCAAGCGCGCATTTGCCGCGGCAAGGGCCTCCTGCGCCTTGCGTTTATAGGACGAAATGGCCTTTTCACCAACGCTGCGATCCTGCAACGATCTCACATTCCCTTGAGCAATTTGTTTGTTCAGCTCTTTAACTTTCTCATTCAGCACCTCCATGTCTTTGTCCTTGTACTCGATTGTGAGTTCATGTTGGTTTACTGACGCCCGGAGATTGCTGATTTGATCATGATGTAATGCATTGGAAGATGTCAGCTCCTCATTTTTTGACGACAAATTTCTAACTTCAACCCTGCGATCCTTCAATTCAGTAGCGACGGCTTTGGCTCTCGCTTTCAACGTGTTGTAAGCATCCGTTGTAGTGTCCAAGTCTGACTGCAATGATTCCACAGACGTCTGAGCACCAAAATATGGCCGCAAGTTAGTTTGTAAAAGCGAACTGTGCGTCATGATGGGTAAACAAAAATGAAGCTTGTTAACACACTAGACTCACTCTTAATTCATAGATTTCGTTATCCTTCCTAGTCAACCCTTCTTGGTTAGTTTTGACTTGCCCTTCTACTTGCATCATGGTGGTGCTTTGGCCTTGTCTCAGTCTACAAAGTTCCTCATCCCTGTGAAAATTTATTCGTTTGAGAGTCATTTGATCTGTCAACGCATACAAGTAGAAAAACAATACAAAACGAGCATCACAAAACTCACCGCTCGTCAACAAGCTTAGTAAGCCCATCAACCTCTCGTTTTAGAGTGCTCATCTTCAGCCCCATCCCCTCTTCATTGCAAAAGTGATATGTTAATACAGATGAGTTTGGAAGGGTCATGACAAAGGATGTTCAACTTCACATGAAACTCACCGTTGCGCGCCATAACCTCACATCGCTCGCGTTCCTTTTCGTCAATGGTACCCTGAAATTTCTTCTCAAGCTCTCTCATCTGCTTCAGGAATTTATCTTGGGATGCAATGCCATCTCGGGCCTTAGCATTATTTTTCTTTTCCCGCTCACTGAGAAGATCAGCTTCCAATCTTTCGGTTTCAATTTTGTGAGTTCGTTGAAGTTCATCCATTTCCAGTTGGTGGCTTTCCGTCATGCGCTCGAGCTGCTTCATAAAATTGTCCAGCGTGTGCTGGGGCACATCCTGTTCATCAATTGAGGGCTTTGTAGGTGAATTTTGAGCACTATGTTTTAGTGCTTGATCAGTAGACGAGTCGTTGTTTCCGTCTGTGTCTTGACCAGTAGCTTCAGTGGATGCTTCGTTTGAGTCCGGCTTGCTATCCCCCACCACATCAACTGTGCTCTCTTCTACGATGGGCTCCACTGCCGGTGCTGGGGTAGAAGAGACTGCCGCCGCAGCAGGAGTCTCACTACCACTATATCTCCAAGAAAACATGGAAGCTGTACTGGAGGCTGCATTGGATGCTCCAAATATTCCCGAAGTATCCCACTTAGATTGTAGAGATGTGGACATGGACGTTACAGCCGCTGCCGCGTCAAAGAGATCCCCAGAGAGTATCCCTTCTTCTTCTGCCTTCTCTTCAGCAGGTGACCCATCTTCTGTTGGAGAAGGTTTTTCGTCCGTCGACGCGACGGTGTCATGGGCACTTTGATCGTTTTCAACAACTTGGTCATTCGGAGTGCTTTCATCAACAGTGCTTTCCTCGACGACGATTTCTTCGGCGTTGTTGGGCTCTTCGTTGGCATGATCTTCATTAATTTGATCTTCTTCTGAATCCTCGTCATCATCGTCATACATATCATCAAGTTCATCATCGTCATAGATATCCCCCATTTCATTATCATTTTCTTCCCAACCATTTTGAGCGTCTGGTTCTTGACCTTGCTCCGTACTTTGCATTGCATCGGCGGCCGCTTTATCTTGTTCTAACTGCTCAGCCTCCGCGTTTTCGGCCGAAATTCTTTCTTGCTCAATTCGCCCCTGTTCGAGCCTCTCAGCGTCAGCCTGCTCGGCCGAAATTCGCTCCTCTTCAATCCTCTCAGCTTCGGCCCTCTCAGCTTCAGCCCGCTCGGCCAAAAAAATCTCCTGCTCCAGCCTTTCAGACTCAGCCTTCTCGGCAGCCAATTTTTCATTCTCGAGCCTTTCGAGTTCGGCCTGCCTGGCAGCTTCTTCCGCGGCCAACCTCTCCAGCTCTAATTGCTCAGCCTCAGCCTTCTCAGATCGTTCTTGCTCAATCCTCTCATTCTCAAGCCTCCTTTCGAGTTCCGCCTGCTTCGCAGCTTCTTCAGCCGCAATTCTCTCCTGCTCAAGCCGTCCAGCCTCGGCCTTCCCAGCCTCCAATTGCATTTGCTCAATGTTTTCGAATTCCGCCTGCCTCACAGCTTCTTCAGAAGCCAATCTTTCTTGTTCGAGTCTTTCAGCCTCAGCCTTTTCTGCGGCAAATTGTTCTTGCTCAATCCTTTCAATTTCAGTCTGCCTTGCAGCTTCCTCCGCGGCCAATTTCTCTTGTTCAATCCTTTCATTCTCAAGCCTTCCGAGTTTAAGTCTTTCGGCCTCAGCCTTGTCGGCTTCCAATCTCTCTTGTTCAATCCTTTCATTCTCAAGCCTGTCGAGTTCAGCCTGCCTCGCGGCTTCCTCCGCGGCCAATCTTTCTTGTTCGAGTCTTTCGGCATCAGCCATTTCTGCTTCCAATCTCTCTTGTTCGGTCCGCTCCTGTTCGAGCAATTCAGCCTGCCTCGCTGCTTCTTCCGCGGCCAATCTCTCCTGCTCTAGCCGCTCAGCCTCAGCCTGCTCAACCAAGATTCTTTCTTCTTCAAGCCTATCGAGTTCAGCCTGGCTCGCAGCTTCTTCCGCAGCCAATCTCTCCTGCTCTAACCGCTCAGCCTCAGCCTTCTCCGCCAAAACTCGCTCTTGTTCAAGCATTTCGAGTTCAGCCTGCCTTGTAGCTTCTTCCGCGGCCAATCTCTCCTGCTCTACTCGATCGGCATCAGCTTGCTCAGCCAAAATTCGCGCAGCTTCTTCTGCAGCCAATCTTTCTTGCTCAATTCTCTCCTCCTCCTCGAGCCGTTCAGCCTCAGCCTGCCTCGTAGCTTCTTCCTCGGCAGCCAACCTCTCTTGTTCGAGCATTTCAGCATCAGCCTTTTCGGCTGCCAATCTCTCTTGCTCGAGTTGTTCGGCCTCAGCCTTCTCAGCTGTCAATCTTTCTTGCTGAATCCGTTTCTCTTCGAGTCTCGCCAATTCAGCTTGTTCAGCAGCCAATTTCTCTTGCTCTAACCGTTCGGTCTCGGCATTCTCAGCTGCCAATCTTGCCTCCTCTTCTTCTTCCGCCTTTTGTGTTTGTTCGGCCAGCCTCTCCTGCTCCAATCGCTCTTCCTCTTCCAACCTTTTGGCCTGTTCTTCTTCCTCTTCCTTCTTCTTCTTCTGCTGTTCCTCGATCATGATTTGTTCGGCCATTTTTCGTGATTCCTCCCTCATTAGTTCAGCTGCCGCATCTGATTCATCTGCAGTAGGAGGGGGCTGTTCATTGTTCATAGTACCATCATTGTTTGCATCCGATTTACCAATGTTGTTTTCGTCCTCCCCCCATGAATCAAAGAAATCATCCCCTTCATCAGCATTCACCTGTAATTTGGTAACGGCAACTTTCGATGGAGTGGATGATGCTGCTGCTGCTTTCCTAACGGGGGAGGATTGGCTCTCGTTCGAAACCAACGTGGAAAAATGATCAGTCCCCCCATTATTCTTCTCATTGGCTGGAGCAGAAATATTGTTAATTGGTTCAGTGTGGAATGGTCGCTCGGCAACATCTACCGCTGGGGCAGATGATGATGCATCAGGTGTGAAAAATCCATTATCATTCGCGGTAGCGGCTGATTCAGGTGGAGCATCGGTATTCATGGAATCCAAGTTGAACGTAGATACTTGCTCTTGCAATGTCGAAGATGCTTGCTCCTGGTAATATGATGATATGATCGTTGTTACATTTCCATGTGATTTATGGTGATGGAATGTAAATTGTATTTTGTGGGAATGGGTTGATATATATTTCCCGGAGGGCAAGGCGATGGAGATTATTTCCAATGTTTTGAATGGGGATATGCACAATTTTGGGGAAAGGGAAGTGTCAGGTGTTGGATGAGATGAAATACAAATAAAAGAGATCATCCACGCGCAACAGCAATACATACTGCCCAGTGCACCCCCGCGCCTTGTTTCTCAGGCAATCGTAATATTATCAATTATCAATACGCCAAATAACATTCTCCAAAGAATATCAATCTAAAAAATAAAGATTGAAAAATACGCACCGCCAACTTGGACGCCTCCTCTTGGGCACGGCGTGCAATATCTTCGAACGAGTAGCCCCACATGTTTATTAAATGGATATCAGGACTTCTGTTAGGGATGTTGTTTCTGCCAGGTTTCAACCAAAGGCGTGAGGAGCATAGTTCGTTGTCGTTGGTGCAGGTCTGTTGGATTCTGTTGGCTCACGCGCTAGCTTCGCTTCGCGGTGGAAATTCGATGAGGGCTGGTTGCTGGTTCTGTGACACAAGTTTAGGGGGCTTGATCCGTTTGTTGGCGTAGGTGAACCCGCTGGCCCGGTATATCTTTTCTTTCTACGTAAATGCCCATGATAGCAGAAAATTTCTGAAGGGGCACAGCCTCATTAGGAGAGCTAGGCGTTTCTATTGCTCGGGGGAATGCAAAACTCAAATTTAGTCGATTGCATCATGTGCAGCAACAGCGCTGCTGAGGCGAAGCGGTGCTTGCAGAGATCATCGCAGTGAAATAGATGGAAGCCAAGTCAGAATGGCAGAGCGAGCTGGTTCTCAGAACATGTTCCTGAAGGATATGTTACATGTGAACAATTCCAGTTTGAGCTTCCATATTCATTTTTTGAGTTGGGATTTTAGTTGAGGATGCATACTACCACATAAATACTTAGCGATGCTGCTATTACTACTACTACCTCTCACAAATCACACTCCCACCTCCCACGCCAACATCAAGCATGGAGCATGGCATCAAGCAGTTTGAATTTGATAGCTTTGTAAGCCATTAGCTTTGGGTTGTTAGTCGTGTGCTTTCCGACAAGAAAACTGATCCCAGCGGCCGTGTTTGGCAACTGCAGAGATTCGTTTAAAACGTGGAGGAGATGTTGTGCTTCTTTGCGTCTCATGGGCCCTGGCGAAAAGGAATATGCAACCGCGAAGATATCATATTTTTGAGAAATTATATTGGTGGGATGGGCCACATCCCACTTTTTATGCGTTGGTAAACCCGTCAGCCCAGTATATCTTGTTACCTTTGATATAAACAACATCATATATCATATCATCGTTCTTAGTACAAAAAATTAACATCTTTTAAGTTACGCTTGCTATTTAGCAAGAAAAAGGCAATGTCGTTTGTTTGGGTGTTGCCGTTCTTGGTTCTCCTCAATTGGAGATGGGCATCCAAAATAGAATGACATTACACATCTAGGATAAGCATCTTTGGGTGTCAAAGATAGCAGTGCATCCATTGCTTTCACCATTCAAAGTCTGTGAGAATGACCTCCAATTTTCATATCTGGAATGGAAATATCCTCCATTGCTGGGTGCTTCTGTCGATCCAAAATCGTCACGATCAACAGTGGCAGGAGACAAGAAAGTACCAGCATTGGCCACAAGGGTGCGTTCATAATACATAACAAGGGGTGCCTTGATCTTGATTCTTCCTCAATGGATATCGCGAATGAGAGATTTCTCAGGCTCAGGCCATGTTCAAGGCATTTGACCACAACAACATCTCTAAAATCTCACTCGAGATAATATACTCGAACTCAAGAGACCTTGCGCAATATAATATTTTGCCAGAGATCTTACTCGAACAATATGCTCAAAGCATCAAAACAACCTTGCTCCATACCATCACTGTGTGTTAGTGTAAGACCACTCAGAGTCTGGTTAGCATTTGAGCTCCCCAAGCCAAAACTGAGGGGCATACTTGGAGAGGGAGAGTGGTGACTTGAGGTGGAAGCAATGCCAATCATTGTCACCCAGGCCTGTGTTTGGCTTGATAGAGGTATGGGATCAGTTTCGCAACACTTTCGTAGCACCACAAGAACCTTCTTCCGTGCCATCACTGTGTTCTACAATCACTCAAAAGTTGATCAGCATTTGAGCTCCAGACAAATCTCTTCAGACAGGGAAATATTTGAGCTGTTGGTATGTACATGGTACCGGCCGGTACCGTAATGTATCCCGCCGTTACTCTAATTGTACCCAGCAGTATCCAGTCACTTGACCCCGATATTTCACGTGCGTAAGCAGTCGTTTTAGCCGCCAGTAGTCTTTAGCTTGTTTGCACAGAGTGCACTCATTCGGCTGTTTTTATTGGGTAGTCGTTGAATGCACATAACAAACTTTGATGACTACAACAGTTTGCGTTGCTTTGACTTAATTTTTGTTGTTTTTTTTCAGTTGATTTGCGGCACTGTGTCTCATACCAAGAACTTACTCATAATGTTTTGTCCACTCTTGTCCTCTTTTTACCACAGAGAATCTTAATATCACCACCCATGACAAAAGCATTACAAACACAGCGCCCAACATCGAGCTGCTTCAGGATGGACCAAGCATGTTCTTTGGCAAGGATGACGACGGGGCCAATAGCATTGCCTCGACGACTTCATTGGACCTCGAGCCGGTGTTTAGATTCTTGTATGTGTACGCCATGAAGCTATATGGCGTGAACGCCATCAACAAGTGGCTGAAGACGAACACGTATAAGTCGTTCATGGACATGGTCACTACGAGCGATATAGCATACGTCATTTTGCTCTTGCGGAATAGTAAGGAGGTGTGGGCACAGGACCTAGATATCAGCCTGATGAATTCTGAGGAGCAACAGAAGTACAAGGATGGGTTTACAGGATTCGAAGTGAAGAATCCCATATTCAGTGGTGGGCCAATAACAAGAGGATATACTGCGGGGTGATGTGGAACGCTGAAGGCCAGGCATTCTAGTACGATGATGTCAAGATGAAATGGGATCTAGTATTTGAAGACAAGGACACTTGGGATCTTCTATGTGGAGGATGGGATGAGCGGGTAGATCAGTTGAAAGGCCAGAAACATTGGAGGAGGAATACGAGGAACCCGCTACGCACCCGGAAGACCGAGGAGAATGGTGCGGACAAAAGTTTGAGGGGACTTTCTTCAGTTGGACCACAGAAAGTGTTTCTCCCAGGTGATCATGGATTTGAGCGAAGACGGTTCAGTAGAGATCACAGGAGAAGAAGTGGTCAGAGTGTTGGGGCGGGTGTGTGAGTTCACCCGGATTGAGCAATAGTGCGATGGATGTGGAGAACGAGGAGAACGGCTGCAATAGGAGACGGTCCAGTAGAGATAGAGACGGCAAAGAAGAATCGGGAAGTGAACAAGGTGGAGAGTCCAGCAGAGAGGAAGAAGAATAAGATTTGTTGAGGACGAGACTTTGCAACAAGCACAACAATCTAGGGACACGAGTCAGGAGAAGAGGAGGGTAATGGAATTGTACGACGAGGGGAATGATCGAGCTGGGACAAAGAGGGAAAGAGGGTGCCTCACAAGAGGAGGAAGAGGGTGGAAGAAGATGAAGAGGCAGGGGAAGAGGAAGATACATTTACTCGTCCCAATAGATAAAGGAAGGCAGCAATGACACCAGCAAAGAAATATACGACGCACAATACAAGACGGGGGAGGGGGCGTCGTCAAGGTAATAGTTGCGTTGTTGATTTGAAGGGGTTCGAATATGGGGTAATCTATTTAGTTTTTTAGTCTAGAGATATTAAGATAATAGTGAACTGCATCAGAAAACCAAAATCTTTCTATCTAGCGCGGACACTTTTTATCTAGCGCGGATACTTTCTATCTTACAAGTTTACTTACGAAGTTCATATCCCCCCCC
>JALLAU010001236.1:0-10572 GCA_036939495.1 Thalassiosira hispida
ACAATAGGATATGACGCACATTTTACCGACCTACACCACTTGCATTGTGGGGTCCTTGTCTGTTCATCCTGATGTCTGATGTTGCTGTAGGTACCTCTTCAACTCTTCACACATCATCTTCTCGACTCTCACCTCCGAAATATATATTTTTCATCTACTGCTCAATTTGGGGCGGAATTTGGGAGCGTTTTGGTCGTTACTACTAGATTACTTTATGTCCTGGTTGTGTACAACGGAATTAGTAAAAGTACAAATATTAAGAGGGCATTATGAGCAGACGGCACCGCGCCAGCCCTCTAAAAGCGTGGCGTGCGGTGGCAATTTCCACTTCTTCCACTTTCAGCCTCCTCCTCCTGCTTCGGCGACACGCGGCGACAAACGTACAGTAAAAGACAACAAACTTCTTGGTGAGCAGAGAGAGCTCGGCGTATCATCGAGAATATTGTAGAGCGGGACAACTGGACAACGGACAACCCTGTGTGGGCAAAGCGAACAAGTAGTAGTGTGAAAGTGAAAATCTGTGGGAAGCTTCCGCTCGCTATCGAAACGTCACATCGAACATGTCTTACGGTGGCGGCAACAATAATAATAACAATGGCGGTGGTGGATATCCTAGGGAATTCAACCCCAATTCCTATGCGGGCAGATCCGCTGCAAGGACACCGACAACTGCGAAGAAGCACATGCTAAAACTTGTTATTTTAGGTGACTCCGGTGGTAAGTGCTTATCTTGAACATATTCTCATCAGACATGTCGTGTGTAGTTTTCGAGTCTATGCCCAGATTGATGATTTGTCTACAAATTATTTCTCACTCTAAAATTGACTGCACTGACTTGATCAATCACCTCAAATAATCTCATGACCCAACACGAAATACCCAACAAAAAACAAACACAACATTGAAATGAAAACAAATCTCGAATCTCGATAAACAATTCAACATAAATGCATGTTCAGTTGGAAAGACTTCCCTCATGAACCGATACCACTCCAAAAAATTCTCAGGTCAATACAAAGCCACAATCGGTGCCGACTTCCTCTCCAAACACGTCTCCATCACCGATCCACAGACGGGATCCACCCGCAACGTCACACTGCAAATTTGGGACACGGCGGGACAGGAGAGATTTCAAAGTTTAGGCGTCGCATTCTACAGAGGAGCCGATGCCGTGGCCCTCGTGTACGATGTTGGGGATGGACGCAGCTTCGATCATTTGGACAATTGGAGGAATGAATTCTTGAGACAGGTGGGGTTAGAGGAGTCGGGGGCAAACTTTCCTTTCGTCTTACTGGGGAATAAGATTGACCGTCCCGAGGGGGAGAGACAGGTGCCTCGCCAACGGGCCGAGCAATGGTGCGAGACGGCAGGGTTGGGGGGCGAGATGGGCGGTCCCATTCCACACTTCGAGACATCCGCCAAAACTGCCGAGAATGTCGATGCGGCATTTTTGGAGTTGGCCACTCTGGCAGTGATTCATGCAGAGAGGAATAGAAAGGAAGAGCCAGTGTTGTCATATGCACCGGTTGGTGGAGGCAACGAGAGGAAAATTGATTTGAACAGGCAGGGGAGCTCTTCATACTATTCTAGTGGTGGTGGCAATGATTGTTGTTGATTGTTGAATAGAGAAGTGTTAAAATGTGAACGATCATAGATGTGTATTTTCTGACTGTGCTATATCATCACTAAATGTTGTACCATGATGCAAGATTCTTCCATCTGTGATTTTCCTCAGCAGATATTATGTATTTCATCCAGCGCATATCGTCATCCTCCAACGAACACTTTGGCCCCTCATAGATTTCTTTAAGCCATTGAAGATGATGCTTTACGTACGAATCATAAGCATCATTATCATCTGAAGTGCCTTCTTGTACCAGGAAATGTCCTGGGAAACGAAACAAATCCCGTGATGACTCAGATTGACTGCTGCCATTATTGCATCCTCGTTCAAAAAAACTACCGGTATACCAGCGTCCACCTACAAATGCAATCCTTTCATCTCTCAACACCCATTCACCAGATTTTTGTATCCGATCATACAAGATCATCATATGTTGCGGTCTAGAGTTGGTAGGTTGCAGGAATATTTTTCGTGTTTGAACCAAATCCACCGGAGGAGCATTAGTAGTATCCGAAATAGAAATGTCTCCATGATTCTTTCCAAACAAAATATCCAACATGGTATGAACCCCCATCCCTGCCAACACAACAGCATCTGCCTCACCGGGGTGTAATGGCTCCAGGCCACATCCTACACGGAATTCGATTGGAAGGGAATCTTCATTTTCCGAGGTACACTCACTACTGCCTATTATTGTTGGCATTGCATCCATCAACTTCTTCAACGAAACAAGTCCTCCATTATTTAGCGCCTGGGAAGATACATCCGAGCCAATCACCCGGGTAAAGAACAACTCGTGATTTCTACTACCAGTGCTCGAATTTTCAGTACAACTTTCATTTTCTTTATCTTCATCATTCCTTTGCTGTGACACAGCCCATGCCATGCACGCCAAGCTTAGTGACAATATCCCATGATCACAGCCAACATCTGCTATGGATGATATTCTTCTTCTTTTCGGTTGTAAACCTCTTTTCTTATCAGTGTCACTGGTGTTCATGTCATCAGTACCACACGCAAGCACAATAAGCTCTATCAAAGGCTCCATTCGATTCCAAGTTCGATTGAAGGACCGTCGGTTGGAGGAGATTACTTCCATTGCGCGTTTACCAACATCCATAAGATTGTTATTTGTATCATTATTATTTGATAGATCATCATGATTGAGAGTGGGATTAGTGGAAGATGAATAATCCAATGTATCATCTCTTGAGAAGGACAAGAGACATCGGCGAAATCTCTCGTATCGATTCGTATTGTATTGTTTGCGGTTGGTGTGCGGTGAAAAGTATCGCTGGAAGTGCCTATTTTGTTGAGTTGGTGTTTGTTCCACAGGCATTATTGATCTTGCTCTGAAACCTGAAGACGCCGGTATGAATGCCAACGTTGTTCTCGTAGCATAACCATTCCGCGGAGTTGTTACTGTTCCTCTCTCTGCCTCTCCATTTCCTGCAGTAGATAGACGAGATTGTCCTCTGCTTGATAGCGCGTCGCAAACATTGAGTGCCAATACATCATCATAGCGGAAGCCTAGAAGACTCTTCACTCCTGGCGGCGGCATGGTGATGGGCCAATTACTTCTCGTGTGCCTCATCGTTGACAATGATAGCATTGACCGAGACTTCACCGCTGATGTCATGGTCACGATATTTTGACACGCTTCAACGACTGGCCGATTGATGTGGAGCATGAATTGGGATAGTATTGCTAGGGAGACGATGCGTGGCGATGGCAAGTTCATTTTAACTGTTTAAAGGCAACCTCCCCTTACCAGCGTATGAAGGGTATCAATCGAAGCAGCTTGTTCAAGCCCCCACGTCTATCGTCTATCGTATGCCATCGGCGGAAAGAGGCCACCTTTGGCTTTGAGGCCCCATCTTCGGCTGTTGGCGCCTAATCAAGTAGTAGTTCCTATGTACATCCTACGTGAGATCAGTTATCTACCTTCCCTCGCCATCCATTTTTCCCTTGTGAAGAAGTTTCTATTGGTACTTATTGATCGCTGCGATTACACCTACCAGCATGTTTTACAATGATGGTTTCCTCCATGCCATCTTGGACGAGGAAGGGCCGGTCGGCCTGGAGACCAAGTCGGCGGTGGCAGATCATGGGCACGAGAATAAAATAGAGTCAAATAACCATCATGATGCATCTGTATCTGTATCCAGCGCCACTCAAAACACTAATAACCCACTGGGAAATTCAAATGAAAAACTCTCTAGAAGGCAACAACAAAAGGTCAAGCGAAAGTTGAAAAAGCAACAGGCAAAGGAGCTCAATCGAAAACGTAGGCATTTGGAGTTGGAAGACGAAGTAAATTTGACAAAGGACAAACAACCTTCCTCATCATCGCTCAAAACAACTTCCCATAATGCGGTAGCACCACCTCTTCGATTGCATCAGTTTGTGAGCACCGTGTTCCGATCAGAGTTGAATGTTGCAGAAAATGGCACCGGATTGTTTGTAAAGAATGCTCCAAAGGTAAGATAGTAAGAGATGGATATGTGCAATGTGCACGTTATTTTGATATTATGGCAAATATCATGTTCTGTGGAATACATTTGCATTTTGTGCTCATTATTTTTTTCATTACACCTGCCATACATAGGTATCAGCACATTATGCAATCCTGAAAGGTGTAGTTCAGTTGAATGGAAAAGTGTGTAAATTAGGGAGGACAGTGTTGGCATATGGAGATGTTGTTTCATTGCAGCTTGAGCAAGATGAAGCTTCGAGAGAGGAAGAATGTGGATTGATCGCCTGGCAAGGTAGTGTGAAGGTGGCAAAAAGGCTGGAAGGCGAGCGTGATCGGGGAGAGAGACAGGGACGTATGATGCCAATAACGCAGCAACCAGAGGCTTCTATCCAGACATCAGACACACTGAGTGACAATGCCATGATAAAACACTATCGAGAGGTATTGAAAAAGTCATGGATTCCCGAGGTACAAGAGTCTGCCATAATAACGCCTCTGCCCTTGACCCTTCGTGTATTGAAACCATCTGCTCGACTTGCCAAAGAGTTGGTGAGTTTGGGATTCAGTCCTGTGAATGAAGACGAGGATTTTAGCTTGATGCTGAGCTGTCTAAACAATGATGGCAATGCCACGAAGCTACAACTGAGCACATCCATAATAAAAGAGTTGCTACGGGATACCTGGATATCCCGAGGCGACAAAAAATGCTTGAAAAAAGAAGATGGCACCAGCGAGAACAACCTGGGTATATTTCTGTCGGAAGCCAGAGTCTCAGGAGAGATAGTGCAGCAAGAATTGACGAGTATGCTTCCTGTCTCAATCATATCTGCTCATTTGAAGAAACAGAAGAATCTGTCTCGGGAGAATACAAATCTTCGCTTCCTTGACCTCTGCTCTGCCCCTGGCTCTAAAACCGTGCAATTAATGTCAGCGCTTCATCGGGTCATGATGACACCAGAAGACGGAGGAGAAGTTATTGATTTCACACTTGTTGCTAATGAACTTAATCCACAACGAGCAAATTGGATGCGACAACGTTTACATCAGCAAAGTGACAGCAAGGTTCTCTCAAACCTAATAATCACTTGTGCAGATGGTCGTGCCTATGCCAAAATGAAACAGAGCAGTTTTGACTACATCTTATGCGACGTGCCGTGCTCTGGTGATGGCACAATAAGAAAATCACCAAAGATATTGGACAAATGGTCTCTAAGAAATGCGGGGGTAAACAAAATGATTCAAAAAGAGTTATTGAAAGTGGGACTAGGCCTTTTGAAACCAAGTGATAGGAATTGCAAAGTCGTCGGCGGGTTTCTTGTATATTCTACGTGCAGTCTCAATCCAATGGAAAATGAGGAAGTAATTTCAGAGGTGATGGATGAATTGAATGGCAACAGAGACAGTGCATGTAGGTTTGAATTGGTGGACCTGTCTGGAGAACCATCAACAAGCAGCAGTAGTGACAATAACACTGGACATAATGGCAATTATCTCCCAGTTCTACCAGCCAAGTCACATGGGGGGTTTTTCGTGGCAGCAATACGAAAAGTCACAGTGAAAAGAGATGGATATCAAGTTGCGACGTCGTCTACAGAGAGGGAGGAAGATTCAACAAACATTCACAACAAGTTGATCACGAGGCATGTACAATCTGTGGTGGACGAAACAACAACAACAATTAGCTACTCCATTTCTCCCTGTACACAGCGCTGTCACGCAGAACTCATCAATAAGATGGGGAAATCCATCATTATTAGCAGTGGTATTGCGGTCCTATTTGAATCCAGTACTCATGGTCGACACATTCTTCAGCAAGGTTGTGCATCATTAGTCTCATCGAAACAACACCGAGAGCTTGTTGGATATATCCAATTTTCTCATGCGGAGTTGATAGAATATCAAGCCAAAGCATCCTCGGCCTATCGCAAAATGCTACTTCCAATAGACAGATTGCACACAACAAGCTTGGATGCAGGAACACCGTTGATCATTCAAGTAGTAGTGAGCTCATCCTCTTCAGAACAGTACAGTAATAGCTTTCTTTTGCCTGCTAGAATAGCTCCGGCCGTAAACGACAACAACACTGCTGAAGCAACCAAATCGGACTCGGTTTTAGTTAAGATCCTTGCCCGTCCACAAATACTCCGGAGGTCACTTTCTATTTTCATAAAATAATGCGATTTGCCTTTTGCTTCGCTTTGGGGCGATGGTATTGGATAAATAACAAGAACAACTTCAATATTACTTTCATCGAAATGGCACGTATGCTCCAATCCTCTTTCTAATTGGGTACATGCCAATCATCTCGTTCGCTTTCTTCTTTACGTTGGGTAGTGCTGGATTCCAGTTCAGTCTTGTCTTTGTGAAGCACATTTACTCACGGATAAGTTTTTTTGCATAACAGTGTTTCTCTGTGTTTCATGGATGTGTAACACATTTTCAGCATCTGCCAGGTCAAGTGCGATTAAATGGTTGACTAGAACACTGCAAACTGAGATCCGTTAGCTCACCACACCATACCTCGACCACGTCCCATACTTACCAAGTGACAATTTGGGATCAAAATGGTTGAGTCTAGGTGTTGCCTATTATTATGGTAAATAAACTAATTGAAGTCAAGTTCAAAAGTAGTAGTCTTGAAAGTGGCCAATGCCGTCATCACATGCTCTATCGACGCTAAAGGGAAGTCTACAATGATACTGCCTGAGGGTGTACCATTGCTACTTAACCTCACCACTTCATGCTGCACCATAATCCCCTCTTCTTCTCATAATCACACCAACACATCGGTAGCTTTCCATTTGCGAAACGGACTTGTTAGGTAGGCATCCGCATTGTTGATCGCATTTATGGATGTTGATAATTTGCAGCGCTGTAGTGTCGACTAGATCCCTTCTTTACCTCCTTGTATGCCTGGTATATTCCTCGAAGTTATTGTGCATTTTGATTACCTGTTAGATGAATCTACGGACACGTAAGGGAGATAGGTACAATAATGGTTACAAGCGATTCAACCAAGTGTTGGGGTGTACAACAGATCATGAAATCATGCAATGCCCAGTTCTGATGCAAAGGGCGGGGAAGGTGTATCTTAACTTTTAGGGGTTCTTTTCTATAGGTTCTTCAAATTTCTGCTCAAGGATCAGTAACCTACCAACTTGGTTGCCACAATTGCATTCGTTTTGAAGAACCTTTGATAAGAAGGAATTAGCCATAGTAGATAGCTTTCATGTCTTTACTCGGCCTCTCCTATCTCAAATTTACAAGGTATCAAGTCTCCACATGTAATTGAAACACTATCTCCAACATTCAAATGTGAAACTCCAGCTGGCGTTCCTGTCAAAATCAAATCACCCTGACGTAACCGAAACAATTTTGACAAGTTGCTTATGATTTCTGGTACCGAATAGATCATCTTGTCAATAGTTGATTGTTGTCGTATAGAATCGTTGACTTCCAATTGAATACTTGTATTTGAGTCCAAATAAATATCTTCTTTGGGAATTATAGGTGACATGGGACAACTATTATCAAATCCCTTGGCTGCATCCCATGGCCTACCCATCTTCTTGGCCTCGGATTGTAAGTCTCTGCGAGTCAAGTCACATCCAATGGCATATCCACAAACGTGATCCATAGCATCATTTAATTGTATACGCAAACCATCCTTTCCTATTGCAATAATCAATTCACCTTCGAAATGGAGAGAGGAGGTCATGGGAGGATAAGGAACAGATGTAGTTGTTGCTTCTGTTGGATTGCAAACCACAATGGCATCAGCCGGCTTTTGGAAAAAGAAGGGAGGTTCTCTATCAGGATTATGCCCCATTTCAATGGCATGATCTCGATAGTTGCGCCCCACGCAGTAGATTCGTCTAATAGGGAACTCTAGTTCGCTTTTCACCCATGCACCTGGTGCTGTGGTAGTGGTAGCAGCCTCGTTATTTTGCGTAAATTTGCCATCACTCTCGACTGCAGCCGCCGCAGCAGCAGCAGCAGCGCCAGATCTAGAGCTCCGGACAAAAATTGGGACGGTTGGGCGTGGTAGATTGAACAACGACTTGATCATAATATGTTGAGGGAGGAGAGTGAGCAGCCACACCAGAGCCAGAGAAACAAAGGACTATTGTACCTATCTGCTAATCGATTGGTGTAGGTATGGTAGATGAAGATGAAGGGGGAGGTTCAAGCTTCTTCAGTGGTAGATTTGGTGCGGCATGTGATATGTGATAGAGAAAAATGGGTACGATACGATACAGAATAGATGGTGCCAAGAGATTTCGTCGCGCGCGCGCGCTGCTCTTCGGTTTGTGTCTCTCGCTCTTGTCTCTTACGATTACGATAATGATCTAATAGATCATGAATCATGAACATGAACAAACCCAAACCATTGCATAGATTGCAACCATAGATTGCAATAATCGTCCACAAAAACAATAATGCCAAAGCGTGATTCCCAATCGTCGTCCTCGTCTCCCCGCCGCACACCATCTTCCAGCCACAGGTCGAAGCGGCGCTCGCAGGCAGAGCAGCAAGGTGATGGTGATGGTGCTGGCAGCCGTGCAGCTTCAAACGCATCATCCTCATCCGTTCAGCAACCAAACTTCAGCTCATCCGACCCCTATGCAGTCCTAGGAGTGCCCCGCGATGCGACCTTTCAGCATATCAAGCTGTCTTATCGAAAGCTTGCGCTGAAGCATCACCCCGATAGGCAGACATCGGAGACAGACAAGAAAGTTGCACATGAGAATTTTGTAGCGATAGGGCATGCATATGAAATATTGGGGGATGAGGGGCGCAGAAGAGAGCACGACGAGGAACTTCAGCAGCAGCAACAACAACAGCAAAGACAGCAGAGTAGGGGTCAGCATGGTGGCAGTCGAAACTTTGGCCATGACCCCTTTTCTTCCATGTTTAATGATCCCTTCTTCTCGTCTGGGTTCGGTAGTCATATGTCCTCGTCGCGTTCTGGTTTCCATTTTACCGATCCTTTCGAATTATTCGATCAGTTCTTTGCAGAAGAGATGGGACGCCATAGACGCCATCATCATTCTTCGGGTGGAAGGGATCCATTTGCCTCAGATCCTTTCTTTGATTCTGGTGGAATGGGTGGTGGATCCTTCTTTGGTGGGGGTGGCATGAATCAAATGATGTCTGGACACTTTGACAGGATGAATTCGATGATGTCGCAAATGCATAGCAATCATAATATGTTTGGTGGCTTTAATGGCGAGCAACAGCAGATGATGAGGAGCAACGGGAATGGCGGCGGGTCGTCCTACAACTTTTCGTCTAATAGCTCCTCTATGAACCGCGGTGGCGGGCATCAGTCTGTTTCAACATCTACCAGAACAACCGTTGTCAATGGAGTTAGGATGACGATTAGGGAACGTACTGTTGTTCATCCAGATGGTAGAGTGGATCGTCATGTTGAAACAATTGACGGGGATGGAAATGATATGGGTAGACTTCCTTCCTCTGCAAATCATCCTGCTATTGAACATGATGGTGGCAGAAGAAGGAGCCGCCGGTAAAGAGGTCTTGAATTGGAAGCCATCAACATTCGGATTTTTTTTGTAATATCATTTATATCATGTAGATAGTACTTTTGTGAAGATCATATCAGTTTTTCTTGCCGTCTTCGCCCAACATTCATCTTGCTGTCGTATCGCATCCATTGGAGTTTTGTTTGTAAGATGCTTCTCATGAGCATGCAATAGTCAATGGGAACAGGGGATGAGAACCCCAAACAACATGGAAACTGAAACAGTATATCTCTCTCTAGCTCTAGAAAGCCAGAAATTGCATGCAGGGTAACATCACCTGACGAAATAGCATACGGGTAACATCACCTGACAGAAGCATGCAGGTAAGGTAACAGCAGCACATTCGGCATGGCACATGGCACGTGGCACCATAGCAATATCAACACTTCATTCCTGGCGCATGAATTTCTGAACTTGCTCTAACTTCAATCATAAATCATAATATCATCCCTACCATGGTTTCAATTGCCGGCAACCACTTCTGCCAAGAGTTCAATTTCTTCTATGCAGAAAGTCTCTTACATCTTCTTAGGTTGCCTACTGGCTTGTTCGTGTCTAGCTTTTCGGCACTACTTGAACAACGGGTGGATATTATGGAACATAATTGCAGCAAATGATGAGCATTCGATTTCACGCAATAACTCTCTATTCGAGAGGAAGGTGGAGTGTGGGAGGCACATATTAGCCACCAGCTGTTAGTTTCTGTGACCATGCAGATGCACAGATTGTGGTTGAGCGTCACCAGCAGCTTTGTCGACACGCATATTGGTGGAGTGATGTGGCAATGGAAGAAAACAAACAAACACTTTTTAGGGAACCTAAATTTAATCCCCAGTAATGGTCCCCTCCCTCCCCCATTTTGAGGCCATATTTAACTGGTCTGTGAAACCATACTCATCTGTGAAACTACTAACTAACACTAACAA
>JALLAU010001237.1:0-10568 GCA_036939495.1 Thalassiosira hispida
GCATCCCCGGTGAAAAATCAACATAAAATCCATAGATACATAGGAATTAGTATTACTCACGTAGAGGACTTGTCGCACAAACCGCTGAAAAACGTTAGCAAATATCGTAACCAGTTCACCGCTACCTTAATTTATTAGGCGACGACCTACGTAACGCTAACCTCGAAGTCTTGCCCGAAGTCCCGAAGTGATAGCAGCGCAAATCATCATGGTAGAGCTACTCCGCTACCAACTCTTCCTCTCCATAGGCATAATATTCCTTCAAATATGGCGCACCGCCCTTAACAATCTAGATTCCATCAAATCATCACCATGGTTGGCGGACAATGGCGGTATCATGATCATGGACTCGGCAACAATAGAAACTGTCGTAAAATACATGCCACTCTGGGCAATAGTACTATTGGGTTTATATGCATTATTTTCGGTATTGTATAGGGTGGCAACATTTGGGGATTGTCCGGATGCGGCGGATGAGTTGGGGAGGCAGATTGTGGAGGCTAAGGGGAAGTTGAAGGCGGCTGGATTTTCATTCTAGAGTGGAGAGTGTGATTTTATTATCTTGGTTTTGCATTCAAGTTATCGTCGTATGATTGATTGATATTCACTGGATTCGGAGGGTTTTTGCAGTCAATAAGTAGAATATTCGAATTCCAATTTTCACACCGTCTAATTTTGAAACAGAACTGCGTGGGGAGTGTTGTCATTTTTTCAGCGTAGTTTTTACCACCTATTCTCCGTGCAATTTACGATGATGGAAGAGTCGGTGAAAGCGATTATCAAGCTGCCAAGTGATCTGCGAACCTAGTTGCCAACTAACTTTGAACTTCTTGGAGGTGAGGTTAATTGTGAATGAAGAGAATCTACAGAGAAGATTGAGATTGCAAGAGAGATGGAAAATACAAGCCCATTATTCTACTCTAGGAAAATGAAACCAACATTATTTGGTCACCAAACCATGGTGCACTTCTCTTTTACTGCAGCTGCAATCATCATTTTTACTTTGTTGCCTTACTTGGTTTCCTCGTGGAAAATCGAAAATGGCGGAACCGTTGCAGAAACAACTTCCTCTTCACTACAATCATGGCAAAAACAGAGGAGAACACCACCCGACACACTCGATCCAGACTACTTCCATCCAACCTCCTTCGGTGGCCGTGCCCAACACCCTGGAAATGACGGGGCGGCAATCTTCATTGCCAACGTTCACACTTCCTCCAATCCAACACAATTTGAAATTGTGGATGTGCCACCAATGGAATTGAGAGCTCATTACTTTCTACAGGAAGATAAAGTGCATGTAGTGCAAGAGTATGTTGTGCCGGGGGATGGACGACGTAGGCCGTATGAGCAGGAAGTTAGAGTGAAAGTTTGGGGTGGCGGGGGTGGGGGATGTGATGGAGGTGAGAACAGTTGAACTGAATTGGGAAAACATCATCAACTGAATTGGGAGAGCACCATACTTGATTTGAGATTTGCTTGTGTAGTTGAAGCTTTTATCCCTTTAATTTCCTCTCATTTCTTTACTTTCCTCTCCAACTTCTTTCAATGAACAAAACTTTTTGTGCAAATGCAGGGAGAGGGGAGACTACAGAATCGGTACCCGAAGAAGATGAAGATATTCTCAAGTTCAGCGAAGGATCCGGAGGTGGATATGTCGAAGCCACATTCCTCCTGCCAGTAGGAGACGTACTCCAAATAGTCATTGGAGGTCGTGGCCTATCCCATGGATCTCTGTCAAATTCACTTGGTGGCAAAGGAGGACACAACGGTGGCTATCCAGGTCGTCAAGATCTAATGTCTGGTGGAGGAGGTGGTGGCGGATTGACCACAGTGTCGTTATGGAATGGAACAATTATTGCTGCAGCATATGGAGGAAATGGTGGTGGGAATACAACGTATTGTACTGCTATGGGTGGAGTTGGCGCGAGTTTAAGCGGTTTAAGCAGTTTACGAGGTCAACTGACAAAGGATGTTGGTGGCTACATTAATTTTGACTTGGCATTGTCAGACAGTGATTTGCGAGAGGAGGTCGTATCATCTCCAGGAGCGCCAATGATTGTCATGTTGTCACATGACTCTGCTACATTCACCTGGAATTGTGGATCGAATCAATTTGAACGGTCAAAACAGTTGTATTGTCAGCGGTATACTGCACATTTGTCCGAGGGCAGCGTTGACGACGCAGATACCAAAGACGGTGGTGAATACTCACTGCAGGAACATCTCCAACGAGACTTTGATATTACCAAAAATGCAACCACGACTTTGACCAACTTACGGGCTTCGGCTCCATATTGCATTCGCATCGAAGCCTTTTCCATCGAGGGCTTGAGTTTAGGCGTGCAGATTTTTTCGTTCACAACCAAGCCAACTCCCATTAATGAATGGCTTCCAGTATCTATTCAACAGCGCGAAGTGTCCACCATTTCTGAAGTAGTTCTTGTCAACGGCAACGATAATGATGGTGAATCTACGACATCGACATCTTGGTGTGAACACTCCCCCAGCAAACCCAGCGGACGACGTGGACATTCCATGACTATAAATCAAAATGATCAAGTTTACATCTTTGGAGGTGCGACATTGAAATGTGTCTGTGAGGATGGATCTACTGGAGAGAAAGTATGTTCCAGTAAGAATGTGTACTCGAATGAATTGTGGCATTTTGATCCACTCACTGCCATGTTTACGCAGTTGGAGAGGGAAAGTGCAGAGGATCCATGGCCTCGGGGGAGAGAACAGCATTCGGCGACAGCATTGCCAAATGGTGATATCATTGTGGTTGGAGGGATGACTAGTTCCAATGACGCTCTAGAGATTGGAGAAGATTCCGAGGTCCTGGCCGATGTTTGGACAATGAAAGATCCACACCATATTACATCACAGGTGTTTCGAAGTCATGGACCGTTTGAGGGAATGTCAGTCAAGTTGGAAGCAGGGCAGGTGACCTCTCATCAAATGCCAATTTCTGTAAATCACGATGATGATTCATTTGGCGAAGTAGACATTTGTATCACTGATATTCAAGTCAGAGTTTCTCTTGATCATAGCTGTCTGAAGGGTATCGAGTATATCAAGCTGACTGCGCCTGGAACAAAGGACGTGGCTGATCATGATGCACCACAAAGTAGAGATTACGAGACAAAGGTAAGAATGTGTTTGCGCCTTTGTCTTTGATCTCTATGAATGAATATACCTGTGGCTAACCCTTAGATGCTCTGTTTTATACATGCACCTTAGATTTTCGTCAGCAGTATGGAGAGCAGAGAAAATGATTGCTCGTCGTCATCTTTGGATCTTCTATTCTCCGACGACGCAGAAGAATCAGTTTTGTCATATGCTAGCATTCCGACATCAGGGAAATTCCGTCCCGCAAGCAGTCTCATGGCCACATTTGGTGGTGTGCCGGTCAATGGCGAATGGAAGATATCCATTGCAATATCACAGCCGATTTATACAGAAAATTCGGATGGAATGTTACTTGACTGGGATCTAAAGATTGATGCCAAGCCCTGTGTTGCTCGTCCAAGATGGAAGAAGCTACTATCAACGCCACCCGAATTTTCGCCACGTCGACTTCACACGGCAGTTGCCGTAGATGGCAGCACTTTTATTGCTGGTGGATTCGCAGAGCGTCGCCTTAACGATCTATGGCGATTTGACTACGATGCCAATAAATGGACGGAGTTGAACAGTGTTGCCATGCGGACCGACTTCGTCATTGCGGGAACTTCGAATGGCCAGGTATCTTTTTTGGGACAATTTGGTGTTTTGGCCTTTGGCGGACTAGCCCCTTATGGCCCTCGAAATCAAGGCGACGATCTGTGGCTATTGGACCTGTTCGAGGGTGATTGGGTACCTGTGCCAATACAAAATGCTTCAGCACACGGGGACGGACATTTCAAGTGAGTGATGAAGTTACGCTTGCAAGTAGATATCATGTTACACAATTTTCTAACCATTCATTTTGTTTCACATCTCTTGTTAGCAATGGCATCCCGTATGGAAGATACTTCTCAAGTCTAGGTCTGCTGAATAACGTTGGGTCCATATACAAAAAGTACAATATCGATGGAAAGCATGGCCCAATGGGTCTTGTGTTTGGCGGAGATGGTGGCCTCCTTCACAACTCTTACCCTGATCGCTATGGATTTATGCCAAATTCATTCTTCGATGATGTATGGCTTCTGTCGCCGGGTGGAATATCTGTAAGCAACTCAATGAATCAATGGCAGCAAGATCATTTTTGCGAGTGGAGCCGGATACCGGGCTCGACAGCCTTGCAAATCTGGAGCAGTACATGTGGTTGGGTTGATGATGCATCAGATGGCTATCCTGGAGAATGTAGCTTGAAAAGTATTTTGATTGCTGCGTGGTGTCGAGGCCAGTACCAATCGTTCTACATGTCTTGATAGATGTCTCTTGTTCGCTTATTTCGATTAAGTTAGATTGTACCATTCAGTCCTTCCACGACGTCGAGGACGTAGAGCCAGAACATAAAACGTACCATATGATTATTAGAAAAAGCGTGCTATTTGCACATACACAAAGGATGAAAAGAGTCATGCTTCCAGTATTTGTTCTAGTATCACCATTGCAGAATCGTTTGCCTCTTCCTCCGACGAGATGGTGAGGGCAAAGGAAAAGTCAAGGTTCGTGCACTCTCGGCATTGAACAAAAAAAAAGGTGGCGCGAAACAGTTTGCTACACGGGGTGAAGGCCTTGGGCGGGTAGGTACCTAGGAGTATTCCCAATTCTATCTTGTCGCGGTTTGACTGCGTTTCAACCTGTTCAACTACAGAATGGGTCGGCGGCTGGAGGCAAGGCAGTAGGATAGTATGGTACCACTCAGATGATAGTGGATGCTAGAGATGCTACGAGAAAGATTTATGCGACGGATACCATGCCATCGAACATGTATGTGGAATGTGGATGTTTATTTTGTGTCTTGTTCTTGGTCGATATTTGCCATGTTTGAGTTTACACAGCCACATCACAACATGTCCTGCACAGCACCCCTCTCTATTCTCATAACGCCACCACTCGACAATCATTTATCAACATTGTAATAAAGTGATATCAGGGTGAGCTGGATGGCATGGATATCATCGAGAGATTTGGTGTGAACGGTTAGGGTTAGGGGCTATGGTAAATGAAGGGCGGTATCTATCGGTTAACAAAAATCGTGTGAAGTGAAGCAAGGGGGGCTATGATTGTACATACAATGAGCAAAATGAGGGCGGCCATCATTCGCCTCAAACAAAGGGGATGAGCGGTGTTGAGCGAGTACTCAGCTCTATGAACATGAAAGATCTCCAAAATATATTTACCTTGAAATATGTCTCCTGTAAAGAGCGATAACTGTTGTTAAATTAATGACAGAATATCTTTTGTCATGAGAGCCCCTTTGATAGCATCGTTCTTATACAATGCAACAAGTGCCCACATGGCTCGTGTCAGTATTCGTGTGCTAGATTGTAACTCGTGAAGTATTGGATCAGAAAGAGTTTACTGAAGTGAATGGTTTCTACCAATACACATGTACCACTGATACAGCACATCCTCACTCATCCTTTTTTGCATCTTGTTTGTCTTTTCGCTGCCGCCCATCTCCCAGCATTTCATTTATAATACCACCTACCTCATCAATAATTTCGTTCATACTCTTTGGCCACAAATCCATGAAATCTCCACATTACATATGCATGAAACATTCGTTGCGTAGAACAATACAATATCCTTCTCCATGCTGGTACGGGGAGCTTACTCCCAGCCAATGATGGTCGATAATTCCCAGCAATTTCTGTAATGAGAATAATCTTTGGCTCCTGCTGGTTGTGTTGTTGTGTTTGGATCCATATGAAGCGTATGCATCCGTTATCGTCGTTTGATTTATTTTTCGAAGTTGACGATTGCGAGTCCACAACATTTGCTAATAGGCCACCCACAATTGGAATTTCAATACGGCAAAGAATCTCCCCAGATTGATCAATTCCAGCATAATTACTGACGCATTTCTTGGGAGATACTATCACGGGCTTGCCAAATGTTAATACATCCAAAGGTAAAATGGAGGTTCGCAGCAGATTGCAACATTCCGAAGATGGCACTGATCGACATAGTCCCAAAGTGAGCGAAGTCTTCCCCAGAAATTCAGGGTAGTTGGAAAAAAGTCGCTGGGCTACTTCATACGCATAATTTCTAGTTTGTTGTACGTCGCCACCACCTATGTTGAATGTGGATTGTTCAAACGAGGAAGCTATGCCAGTACAACGATCGAGAGATGCTCTCCATAGAAATGTTTGTTTCTTTACTTGGATCAAATTGCTATCATGCCGCCTGGAATTCACCTGCGGAGCAGAGGCAGAGGGCCCGGAGACAGATGCTTCAACGATAAACTGGTTGTTGCGGAGAAGGTAGATCAGCGCTATTGTTGCGAAGAGAAGAAACGCCATTGTTGGGTGAATGTGAAAGCGTTCTGCAAAGATTGCGGGTTTCTTTATGTCGCAAAGATCAAGATAATGAAGAGCTCATCTACCTATCTATCGCTCATCGTCATCACGCGCGGCGGCTAGGGGGGGATTTCTACACAATGGGGGGATAGGGGGTGTAATCCCCTCTAAATTCATCTTGCTGAGTTCTGAGTTGGGGGCTCAAGGGGTTCTGGGTACAAATTGGGTGTATTGGAGACGAATCTGGTCCCTATTGGACAATTTGTATTCATATTAGTGCCCCACCAAGTGTGGAGGGGGGTAAATGGGGAACCCCCTCTAAATTGTCATTTCCGCCCTCCTACCTACATAATAATATTATGAAAAGCACCCACACCACACGCCCGAGCGCCCACAGCCCACAGCCCAGAGCCCAGAGCAAGCTAAGTCAAGAGAGGAGCCGAGAGCACGAGAGCCCCACGCCCGCACAGCCCAACGCTGGCGGCCCCATCCTAACGCTAGCAGTGTAGCCTCAGCCCCACCACGCTGTCGATCGGCGTTTTTCTCTATGCCTCGATCTGCCGCTGTTGAATTTGACCGGCACCGCTAGATTCTCGGCGAGTACGAGTTGTACAGAATTTGTGGCAGAGACAAAAAATGTAGCACCCTCCGTGTGGGGGCTGACCTGGGCTGACGCTAGGTATCGGACGAGAGCATAAAATGCCAATATCTTAGATGTGTTGGCGGGTATCATTGATTTCTATTGATTTGAATAACAGTGAAGGGTGAAGGGTGAAGGTATCACACCATTGCCCTCATTTTTATGCCAATGCGCAGTGGTTGATTTATTTGACTTTGACTGATTGTTGTAAAGTATATATTCTCATACTGTTTTCCATCCTCCTTTTTTCTTGGCATTATCAAGCTCGGTTCGATATAGATTTCCACGTTTAACAGCGCCATGAAGTCCTCAAGCAGGGCCATGGCCCTTCTCATCGCCAGTGTACTTTCACAATTCCCCTCTACTGAAACATCACAATGCAATGAAGCTTATGCTCTACTCAAGGTTTCATATCCAATTACCAAGGATAAATGGGAGAATATTGACAATGCGATGATATTGTTGCGAGTTCGTCCATCTGGAAATGTTGGAAATTCGTCTGTGCCCAATGATCGTTACGTGGAACCCGTGGTACGTGGTACCAATCATACGAAGACTTGATTGATTTTGAAAGGTGTATCCCTATAGGGCTGGTGCTTGTCTCGAAGTTACAGTGTCCAGCTTGCCATTGGAAAGCTATGAAATGATGTTACTATGTTTGGTGAAGACTTTTAGTAGTGCAAACAGTGATGGCGAAGGAGGTGATGCGGATAATGCAGGAACTACATTTAGCTACTCTGCCATTGGTTGTATATTATTGAAAGTAGTGGGACATGTCGCTTATTATTTTCTGATAGAGCAATGGAGACTTGATATGGTATGGTATGCTGCTAGAAGATGCATGTGTGACAAACTGAAATTTATTGATAGCTTTTGATCTCAATGTCATAATATGTAAATTTCCAACATTTTGTTGCCAACTCGCGTGATGCATGATGTGCAATTGCTGAAAATGTTATCATTGAGAACTTCAATAAATAATAATAATCATCTTCTGTATGCGGAGGTTTAGGTTTAGGTTGAGGGGTGGTGAAGTCAATATTTGGACCAACTTATTATTGTCCTTGTTTCTGCTCTTTTCATCCTTAAAAGCTTTCTCTTCCGTTTACTATTATTGTGCCTACTCACAATGCTCAGTGTTCATCCGAAGACGCGCCCACTTCTTCGTGACGAAGCTGCTGCTCGCACAGGATTTCAATTTTCAAATAAATATCACCTAGCACACCAGCCGAACCATGAGACTCCTATTGTTCATCTATTTCTATTAGACACAAATAAGAAATCACTTCTTAGAATGTTCATCTATTTCTATTAGACACGAATAAGAAATCACTTCTTAGGATGGCCCAAAACACCATCTTCACAGAGGATATTGGTAGTAGGGTGGTAACAAGTTGTGGCATTGTGAAGTGGACAGGCCCCAAAAGTAGAATCTGCTATTGCTTATAATGCAACAAGGGCGTCGGATATTCGCACGTGTTATAAAGAATATGAACTAAGTTACATCGCTTCTATCCATCATCTGCTCCAGAGACAAAGTGGTATCATAGTATCATTATTCATAGGTTCACATCATGCACATCACACGTCAAATCTATTCTAATATGATGCCGAGCGTGCCATGGCAATCGTCGATGGATAATCTAACATTGTCATCGCACCCATAATGGTGATCGCTTGCGATGAAGTAGTGATGAGTGGCGGCGATTGCAATTTCACTTGTGATGGTAACCCTTGCGGTTGCGGCGGCCTTGGCAATGAAGGACTGTAGTTGCACTCTTGACAATACGGTGGCATCATCATGGAAGCTGGTTGTGTTACATTGTAAGAGTGTCGTGGCGACGCATAACTGAGCGTCATATCCTGCGTCTGGGGCGTGATGGGCGTCATCGCCTTGATGGGCCGGGGAGGCGTCACCGGAATAGGAGGAGGATTGTGATGATACTGCTGCTGGCTACCGATGAAGCTAGCTCCTGGACTGACCGACGATGGTGCCATTTGAGTCTCATGATAGCTACTACGGTTCGCATCCTGATGATGATAGCGATGGAACACATCCAAAGGATAATCGCTGGACTCTTGCTCTTGATAGTCCGTGCTCATCGACTGAGTAAGCTGAGGAATAGTACAGTTCTCGCGCAGCAGGTCTGGATTTTGACTCATTGCTTGAACCATACGCTTCATCGCCGCTAGGTCGTGATCGCTGACGACGGTGGAATGATAATCGGAACGGCCGATGGCTTGATGGTGATGGTCGACGACGGCTGGTGTTGTTGGCGGGGCAGGAGCGGCGTTAGCGCTGTTATTGCTGCGGATGAAGATGTACCTTGGAATACCAGACATGATTATTATTATTGATGGAGGAGAGGTCTATTGGATATTTGCGAGCGAGGATAGTGTAATAATGTTAGAGGTCACCTTGATGAAAAGTCAGTATTGTATTATGAGCACCAATGAAATAATGTACACTCCATTATTACATTGCTACAATGGCAATGGTTCGTTCTGGTGGTGGGTACGATACAATACCTAGACTCGAACAGCATGTGTCTGGCTTTTGTGAAGCTCTAAATTTTCATCCACATGGGCGTAGAATGTACCGTTTAAAATAGATGTAGGTATCAAACTGAATCGCTATCGTACGAGGATACTATCTTCATCTAGAGACATTACTCACGGTCGATCGTGTTCAATCGTGAAGTGAAATTTTAGTACCACACAGGTACCACACCACATGCCGACAAAATTTCTCATGACAAAATTTGTTGAGATACTTCTTTGTACCTACTCCTAACTAACTAGCTTGTCTTGTATGCTTGAAATGGGGACATTCTTCTTTGATATCTGACGGGAGATTCGCAGGCGAGAAAATGTGACTGATAGGTGATAGGGCGTGAGTTAGGGCATCTCCGATAACAACAAGTATCTTGTTGGGTACAAATAATAAAGAGCGAATACGGTACTTACTAGAGTAATTGAGTTATATTATTTGCCCAAAAGTATCTAAATAATCGTATTGGGCGTCATACAAGCTCTTCGACATCTTCTTGGTCTTGATGAAAAACGCACACAGCTGCCGATGATAAGAATCCCCCAACAAGATTTGGTCTATGGGTTGTTCTAAGAACTGTCATAGGGAAGTCCCAAATCAATACAGTTCTGGGCTGATGGTTCACAAAAATAAATCTGTCGAAGATTGTGCGAGGTCTCAGTAAAAACGCGGAAATTCTGAGGATTAGCACTTACCACGGACAGGCACAGCAACCAAGCCTTTCTTTACCCGGACCGTCATTGGACCGCCATCAACTTCAAACGTTAATATCTCAGGCTACGCGATCAATATTGGACCTCGAAACTTACTCCAGTGGCTTCTCCATCGAAATCTACACTGGAATCCAAAAAAACTCTTCCCGGGAGCCCATTTTAGAGCCGTGCGAGAGATTTTCCGTGAATGCGTCGGCGGCATCAGCTCT
>JALLAU010001238.1:0-10554 GCA_036939495.1 Thalassiosira hispida
AATTGAACTGGCGCTTGAAGCGTCAGCCCCTGGCCTCAATGCGTTGGAAGATGTTGGTGAAGAGATTGATCCTGGTGAGCTCAATGAACAACTTGTGTCGGAAGCCCTGCAGAGATCTGCAGAATCTGCAGCTGAAGATGATCAGATCCGTGAGGCGATAGTGAGATCGACAGAATCTGCAACGGAAGGCGATCAGAATGGCGATGACTTCAGATTCAATGCGCCAGTTGGGATCAATGAAACAACTACATCTGAAGAGAACCCAACTCAAGGGGTCTTCAGTTTTGGTGCGGGCTTACTCTAACGAGCTCTTAGAGTCAGGTTGATAAGCGTGAAAATGACAGAGCTTGATACAGTTGGCACTTATTTTTTGTTTCGTACTTGATTTGGGATGGGCACGGACGTGACTTATTCGCATTGCATTTCTAGTGAGGTTGGCAGGCAACAGGCCCCACAGGCTCCATAGAGAGTCTTGTTATATCAATATTATTTCATCTAAAGGAGTATTTTCCAAGTTCTACGAGTAACAGTAATCCTCTTCAAATATATTATGTAGACAATTTTTCTGGTTACGAGGTGACAGTCTGCCTTGCCTGAAAGGCAGGCAGAACATGTACTCATGTTCCTGTCACGCACCCAGCCATCATACATACTAGCAAATCAAGAGCTATCGTATATTTGCAGCTCTGCTGCCATACATAGCATTGTAGGCAAAAAATGCACTCACACTAATAAGTTACAAGAAGGGTTGTTGAAATTTGCTGTGTCTTATTGTGCTGTCGGGTAGCTCACAACATACATTATCCACTCTAACCACTAAGGTGAAGAGTTCACTAAGATATCGACAGTGCGCGAAAAGGACGTGTCTACAGGTTGCTACCAAATCGCTCTGTGATCACATCCAAACCACAGGAACCTTTTTTGCACTGGAAGTAGAATCCATTCCCTTCAATCCTGCAATTACCTGAAGTCGTTTGACAAGGTACATTTCGGCTGCTACAACTTGTTTTCCATCAATGATGCCCACACTGGAGCGGCACTCACACTTCGTATTGACCCGCCCTTCGTCTTCCTGCAGAGGTATCTCCTCTATCTTCGAATCATCCTGTAGCGGTGATGATTGGTCGGCGCCCTTGGTGGGCAGAGTGGTTTCTTTTTCTGGCACCTTTTTGGTGCCAGCTTTCGCGACACTGTCCTTGCCGCCATTTTCTGTATCTACATTTTGACGTTCAACACCAGCATCCACTACAACTGTATCATCTTTCTTCTCGACCTTGGCAGCTGCCACCTCCTTCTGCTCTCTAACGTTTGGCGCCTTGTGCCTTGAGCTTTCCTTTGTGGTATTTCGCGAGGGATTTTTATCCGTGTTGTTCTGCCCTTTATTTGCTCCTCCAGCGTTGTTCTGCCCTTTATTTGATCCTCCGGCGTTGCTCTGCCCTTTATTGGCTCCTCCAGACTTCCGTTTTGGTTTCTTCTGTTTCCATTCCTCCTCCAACACCATTGCCCTAGAGCTCTGGTCGATGGCAACCCCAGCCTCCTCAACAGCTGCCAAACTCTTAGCAAGTTTTAGACTCTCTTCCTCCAAAGTTAGGTTCTCAATAGGGGTAACCACCTCCACTGGATCATCTTTCTTCTCATCCTCAGCAATACTGACAACACCATTGTACTTCTGATCAATTGGTGTAGTGATGGCGCCACTCTCCACCACAGGCTTCTTGTCAGTTGAGATATTCGACGTATCTTGGGTGGCAGCTTGTGCGTCATTCTTATCGTCCTTAGTCTTCCCTTTGTTTCCCCCTCCAGCCTTGCGTTTCGGTTTCTTCTTCTTCCCACTCTTATTTCCCCCTTCACGTACCATTGCAGGCTCTTCCATATCCATCGATTGCAACAGTTCATCCCTCGTCAGCTCTGCATGCCATTCCGAGCACCTTGCTTCTAGCCAACGGTAGAGCAAGGCTGCCAGAATACTTGATACCCGTCGCTCTCCACCATCCCCGCCACATGTTCGCTTCGTCTTGTCATTAGTTGGAACTAATTTGGTCGTTTCTGCATCACCAGATATACCATTCACCCATGTGTCAAGACCTGAAGGTAAGACCAATGACTTCAACTTTGATTCATTGCACTGTCGCGCGCAGAGTAATATCATCCTTTGAGATCAATGATACAAACCAGGAAGTGAGTATTGTGTATAAGGTATGGCATGGAGAATCAAAATGGATTTGATGAACTGAAATAATTGACTCACCATTGATCAACAAGATAAACAGACTTTTCCAGCAAAAAGGCGGAATCTCTGGCTCCTTTTCTAGCTTCTCTAGCTTCAGGACATTCTCCTTCAACCTCAGGACAAGACAAACTGGATTTTTGCCTCTTCTCAAGTTCATAGTATGAATTTTCATTCGCATCATAGCTACTGTCGAGAAAATCATTTTTAGAATCTGACACAAAATCTTCCATCGCAATAATGATCGTCCTTATCTTTCGGCAAATACATTTCATTTCTTCATGATAATCCGTCGCCTTCTTTTGAATTCCTTCAATCAACCCACCGTTGATGATGTTCTGGGATAGATTGATACGTGCAGCTATGAGCTGCTTCAGCAAATCTTCACCCTCTTGATCGGGGAAAACATTGTCCTGCGCAAATTTGGGTTTCTCAACATGTTCCCTATATGCCTGCAATACAAAAAGTTCCACCGCGGGACTAGGCGAATCTCCCCTCCCCTTGAACATCGTGTTGAAATCCTCCACAAAAGTATCCAAAGCCAAAATTTTCATCGTGATCAATTCGTGGAGACTGTCGCGCACCACTTTATTCGTGTAGGCCTGTGGGACCAGACCCTCGCGAATACCTGCTCGTAGTACTGAGCCCCGGTGTGTCAGGACCGGTTTGACGAGCGAGTCCAACGCCTCGTTATACCGGATCCACACTTTTTTGACAAATACCAACACGCTTGGCCCACGGCTTGACGTTGACCAACCCACGAAACAAGCCGACTTGAATAATTGAAGCAACACCTTCCCTAATTCATTCGATAATGAATCGCAATTCTCATCGGTTTCATTCAGGATGATTGCCGTTTTGGCGTCAAAAACGGAACGAAAGTTCAAACTGTCCGCCAGTTCCATTTGTTCCTTCATGGCAAATATTGTCATTTTTGCCCTGAGAAGGATAGTGTTGATGGAACTCAGATTGGTGAATGCTTCGTCTGAAATTTGTGTCAGCTCCTCCTCGCCCAGCTCGCCGCTTGATGGGGTGTCACCGCTCGCGACATCTTCCCCTGCCAATAATAATGTCTGATCCAATCCACATGGTAGAAGAATGTGCTTGACTAAATTGATCATGTCCTTTGCACCCATGGGGTGTTTCTCAGCGCTCCTCCCCCCGTTGGCGTTGGCGCCATAATTGTTGGAAACAATCCCAATTTGCAAAAAGCGAACCTTCTCGCTAGACTGAGAGATGGGGCGCAGTTCCAAACGAAACGATGATGTAGTATTCGCGTCGTTGTTGTTGGCACTGCCATCTATTCCATACTCAACTTCGTGCCCGCCACCAGCCTCCAAATCCAACACGTCCATCGATACATAGTCAAATGCATGATCGATGCCACCATCGCCAAAAATACCACTAATAGGTATTGATAGGCCGCTGTAGCCATTATTCCCCTTCGAGCTCCCCGCGGACGCGGAGGCAGAAGGTATTCTCGCCGACTCTTGATTCAAAATAATGACGGGATTCTTATTCACGGGCGGAGCCTCAATCTCAATGCCCCCATCGGCATAGTTCACGAACGGATCTTCGCTGACCAAATTGCGCAGATGAGAGGATGACGACGTACGGCATTTGCGGCAATCTACAGATTTGGATAGTTCGGTGGCGTCGTTGATTGAGATTGTGGGCAGAATGTCCTTGAATTCTATCCCACTGTATTGTGCATTCTCTGCGCTGCCCTGAGAGAATCTCTTCGATTTGTCCTGCTTCTTTTGTTGTGACTGTTGCGGCTGCTTCTTTTGCTCCAAATGAGACTGGAGTTTTCGGCTGAGAAAAGTGGAGAATGCCTCTATATCACGGTTCCCCCTTTTTCTTGCACCGTTATTCATGGTTCCTGATGCTTGTGTAGAGTCAATGAGGGAGTCGAGAAGACGGTCCAATCCTGATACTTCTGATGATTTTTCTTCCTTGAAGTCATGTTTTGGGGTAGAAGCTGCATTACTTTCAGGATCCATCCCACAGGGAATGATCACGTCGACGATCGTTGCACAAGCGTCCCTTGCGGCAGCTGGTAATGGCAGACTGCTCGACGACTTTTGGGATATTTTCGCAGCGCTTCCTGTTGAAGACTTGAGAATGTCGAGAGAATTTTCCTTGCCAGTTGATGAAATCGCTGCCGTTGCTGCTGCTTCACAATCGTTTTCCCCCTGCTCTCCTCCCCCTGCATATTCCACCCCATTCGGTGATGATGGCACTACGGCACTAGCGGTCTTATTTTTCTTCTTCTTCTTATTTTTCTTCTTTTTGGACGAGCTTCCGGAAGCAGTGCCATGTTCTGCCCGTGCCCTCTTACGCTCTTCCACTAAATAGCTTTGGATCATATATCCGAGTAGGGGTTGCTCTTCCTGATCTATTATTATCGATGAGTTATTCTCGGTTGTTGTACTTTCTTCCTTCGATTTCTTACCCTTTTTTATCCCGTTCTTCTGAATGGCTTGGGGGGAGGAGTCTTTTTCTACCGAGTCTTTGTCGTCATTTCCCCCGTCATTGCCCACCCCATCGGCAGATGACAGAGTGGCCACGGTTGGAAATATCTCCTGCGCAATGGCAGCCGCCATATTAGAGCAGGGAGTAGAATGATTATGATGCTTGTCATTGGGGACGCCCCCGTTGCCGTTGTTCGCTGCGTCATTGTTCCCGCCGTTGTTGGTCGCATTGGAATTCGATCCATTCTTCTTGCCGTCGGTACGTTTCTTTTTCCCCATGATATTGGATATGTAATCGTCGATTGTGAATATGTCCGTGTCTGGTGGGTAATAGGCGTTGAGCTTCTCGAGCTGTTCTATCTGCTGTTCTATGGTGGTTGTTAGGGCCATGGCCATGGTCAATCAAAGCAAAATGACAGGTGATTTTGTGACAACACAACAACAAATAACATGGACAACGTTGGCCGGAAATCGGGTGAAAAAGAAAACACGGTCGTAGAAATAAGCACTAGGTAAATTCAGCTGTAACTTCAACTCCATTTCATGTATAATTGATATTATCTTGATCAATGTAACCAAAGAACTAATAAATATACTTTTTACTTAGCCCTAAGCTCGACCTGGATATTGGATATCGCCGGTACGGTACCGACTTAGCGACATCGCGGAATACTCCATGTCCGACAAGGGTACAAATTATATCCTTGCCTGGACACTTGGCGTTACTCCATACTTACCTACGATACCTACCCTAGAGCGAATCCACGAGATTCATCAAGTCATGGTATTTGCATCTCGCCTATCGTACCTGAAAGGGAAATGTATTTCTACTCAATGAAAGGATTTCATCCATCAAGGTATGAGCCCTCAGCGCCATTTAATTTTTGACGAGAGCCACAGGATCTCTGAAACAAAAACGTACTATAACTATACTTATGGTCCCGCATATCGTAAAACAATGCACGGCTCGTGTCTCGTGTCGTCTTTGAACGGTATTCCTGAGCCTGGTTTCGCCAACAGAAGTTCGTTCAGGGGTAAGGGCCGAATCAAAACCGAGTCCTACCGATGTCCCAACCCACTTCTGGGATGTTTCCACTTCCTCACACGTCTTCGATAGGGATCCCAGCAGATTCCGAATAGTTTCGTGCTGAACGATCTCGGCACACTCGATACTAGTACTAGAAAGATAAGAATCAATTGAGGTACTCCCGGTATCATGCCTATCGACATTGCGCAAGTCGGTATAATGAAGAAATATCTCCTGACCATTCATGTTCCTGCCATTGCCATGCAGTACAACATCCATTCGGTTTTCTGGCGTTTCACTCATCCGCCGGCGTCGAGCGAGGGTTCTCCTGCTGACCACAAGGATTGAACCAGCACCACAACCAGCACCGTTCTTAATGCAGTCAGAGCCTGATTCAATTAGCTGCTCCACTGATGTTAGCGTGGCAGGTCTTCTGCTTCTGTGAACGGATACTACCAACACCGCGCTCAACAGCTTGCATGGTACTTCGAACCGTCCAAAGACTGGCGCTGTATAGGTTGTATCAGAGGCATACCCTAGGATGCGGTGAATGATCATGCTTACTAGGCAGTTTCGTTACATTGGTTAATTAATACTTTCCTTGTGTGCTTGATATACTAAGTCAAGCTTCTTCAGGGGATTCCTCATGAATCCAGAATCCGAATAGTTCAACCTTAGGTACGTACCAGACTTCCAATAGGGAGTCTTGGAAAAACAATCTGTCCCGGTCCGAATGTGTATCTGTTTGTCACCTGAGAAGCCAACTTCTTACGGGGGGAGAATGGTGAGTTGAGGTAGAAGCAAGGCCAACCATTCTTACCCCAGCCTGTTGAAGGCTTGCTATATAGGTATGGAAACAGTTTCACAACACTCTTATATCATCACAACAACTTCCATAATTCCATCAATGTGATCTAGAACCACTCACAAATTGGCCAGCATTTTGGTACAAGTACAAACCAGACCTGAGAAGCCAAATTGTGAGGGGGGGGGACAAAGTGAGTTGAGGTGGAAGCAAGGCCAACCATTCTTACCCCGGCCTGTTAAAGGCGTGCTATATAGGTATGGGAACAGTTTCACAACACTCTCATATCATCACAACAACTTCCATAATTCCATCAATGTGTTCTAGAACCACTCACGAATTGGCCAGCATTTCAGCACAGGCCAAATATAAGAAGACAACTTGCAGGGAGAGAGTGGTGAGTTGAGGTAGAAGCAAGGCCAACCATTCTTACCCCGGCCTGGTTAAAGCTTACTATATAGATATGCGTACGGATCGACAACACTTTCATACCATAAACACAGCATCTATAATATGAAAGTGTATACCATCAACAAAGCTGCTATAATATCATCAATGTGTTCTAGAACCATTAACAAATTGGCCATTATTTCAGCACAAGCCAAATCCGAGAGGCCAATTTGCGGATGGAGAGTGGTGAGTTGAAGTAAAAGCAAGGCCAGCCATTCTTATCCAGGCCTATTGAAAGGCTTGCTATATAGGTATGGGAACAGTATCACAACACTCTCATGCCATCAACACACCTTCCATAATACCATCACCGTATTCTAGAATCATTAACAAATTGGCCATTATTTCAGGACAAACCAAATCTGAGAAACCATGTTTCGGGGGGGGGGGGAATGGTGAGTTGAGTTAGAAGCAAGGCCAACCATTCTTACCCCGGCCTGTTGAAGGCTTGCTATAGTAGCTATGGGAACAGTGTCACAACACTCTCATATCATTAAAACAACTTCCATAATAACATCAATGTGTTCTAGAACCACTCACAAATTGACCAGCATTTCAGCACACGCCAAACCTGAGAAGCCAACTTGAGGGGGAGAATGGTGAGTTGAGATGAAAGCAAGGTCAACCATTCTTACCCCGGCCTGTTGAAGGCTTGCTATTTATGTATGGGAACAGTTTTACACCACTCTCATACCATCACAACACCTCTAATGTCATCAAGCCAACCGAAGTAGAAGTAATAGCCGAAGCCCAATACAGTCGGATGATGCTCATCAGAGATCGTTTGCTCTCTGTCCCTCTTCTTGGCGGTTGGGAATGGTTTCACTTCTATCTTGAGCAAGCCTTATGCACTGCTCACACTGCGATGTTAAAATAGTGGCTTCTTTTCCTTGATTATTCTTCCCGTATTAGTCCTCGTAATGCCGTACCCATACTCGTCCTTTTACTGTATTTTCATTGTTGATTGTTGTCTATTTTTCATTATTGATTGTATCTTCCATTTTCATTTTCATTGTTGATTGTTGTGTACTTTTATTGTTGATTGTTGTAAGAAGGTTGGTAGCCGATGAAGAGGGGCCAAGAGGAGGGTGTGCCGCCGAAAAGGTTGACAGAGGCTGATTTCTGATGGGGACGGAAGAGTCCGGCTTCAGTCGAGCATCGTAGCGACCGGCGACAATGAAGCAGTTGTCGAACCGGTGAGGATGACGCTGCAGTTGTTTATCCTCGAGGACGACGAAAGGTTGCTGTTGCTGTAGGTTCTGCCGGCGACCCAAAAAGATGCGGACGAAGATGGTAAGATGATGTAGGGGATGTAGGTATGCCGGTTGAACGTCAATTACAATGTTTAAGATCAATCGGCCGTGGCGTTGTTCATTGTTGCTGATCGCTGATCGTGGACAGGAGATGAATTCTCATCGGCAATCGTTTGGCATCGTTGTCGTCGGCATGATATCGGCATGAGATCAGATTGTCGTCGGCATGCAATCGGCAATCGGCATGTGAGATCGGAGATTGTGAGAATACATAGCCAAATTGCCTAGTGGTGAGGCAGGTCCATAGCACAGGCTAGGGCACCCCACCCCTGGCAATACGCAGCAATACTGGTGGGTAATGCATCGAGGAACCTAGGTTCGCGAGCATTAGGGATGAGAGGCAGATCAATATTGCCCTTATGACCAAACATAAAAACTTTCATGTACTGTGGGTTTTTTATTCAACTTACTCTGGCTTACTACATATTTCCGCTGGTTAAAGACTATATGGGTTGTTGAGGAGTGGTGTGATGTGTGATGGGAGTGGATGGTGGATGGTGGACATGGTGGATGGTGGATGATGGGCGGGGGAGTTGTTCGGAAATGTGAGGTATCGCATCATATTTTTTGCCATGCCTAAGCTATGCCATAGTAATTACATAAAATAATCGAAGAATCACACACTACCCGAGATTCAATCAAGAGGACAAACCATTAAATCGAATCGTAGAAAAGTTTGCTGAGTTGTTGAGAGAGGTGTTGCAAACCGAAACAAATAGTCTAGCATACTTACATTGAACATAATCTGATTTAGACCAGAACATAAAAGACTCTTCCAACATTGCACAGCAACCAAAGACCCACAGACCCAAATACGGCCCATATCATAAACCGTTCTTCTTCTCGGTCTCAGTCCCAACAGTATAATACCATGAACACTGGACCTCCTAAAGCTACGACTGCATCCAGCAGGCCGCGTTTCTGAAGATCTCTTATCTTCTAACGGTATGGGTATGACTGGTACGACTCGACCGCTGAAAGAGCAGCAGCATCACTTCCCGTTCAAGTTGTATGATATGCTCGAATATGTGTCCGACTCTGAGTACTGCTCGGCCGTTTCATGGTCTGAGGATGGTAAAGCCTTTTCCATTCACGAGGAGGGCAAGTTCTTGGAGGATATTGTACCGCTCATTTGCAAGCCCATCTCTTCTTTCTAGCTTTGTTCACACTTCTATTTTCTCAAATTCAAGGCTCACATTGACTTGGCTTCATTAATTGTTTGTTGACTTGTGTTGACACTATTAACAGACTCGTCAGCTCAATCTCTGGGGTTTCACTCGTCTCTAAGATGACGGGCCCAACGGTGGGTCTTGGGCGAACGAGCACTTTATCCGTGGCCGAGTCAAAGGACTAAGCATTGGTAGGGTCGAAGTCAAGAGTAACAAGCCCAAACCGAGGGCTCGTCAATCAAAGAATAGCAAGCCCAAGAAGCGACAGACTGCTCGCACTTGTGAGGCCAAGAACACTGCAATAGTCTTGTCACCAGTACACTTTACCAACGGCACCTTTTCTACAGGCTTTGAGTTTGAGGATACTGCTAATCATTCCATTTACATGGAGCCTGCAGTTGCACCACCCGCCGTGCCTGTCGAACATAATATCATGTCCAACCATACGTTCCAGCATGGCGTCCATGCTCTACTTCTCCTCGGCTACCAGCATCTGTATCATCAGGTACCTTCCATGCGAACAGTTAGATTAGCACTTATGGCTGTAATACCAACAACAGTATGGCTAGTTCTCAACAACCTATCACGCCAGCCACTATAAGTAACATGAGTACTGTCCAGCATCATACCCAGCCGCAAGCGGGTCGAAGCACGAACGAAGAAGACATTCTCTACTTGTTGGCAGGTATCGTATGTTCGATACCGAGGAGAGTTCTAATAATGATGATGACTTATGCTCCATTTTGTCTTTGAACGACTTAATGGAGGATTTCATGAATCCAGTTTTTGAATAGTTTGCCCTTGCAATCAGTGCTTGAACCTGCCTTCATAATATTATGTAATAATCTGCGGCGCCAAGTTATATGTATGATGATGGTACAGATGATTTCAGTCTGCTATTTTTTGGATGCTGAGGCCGCATGATGGTGGCTTAATGGGTAGGCAGAATGACTGTGGCGACAGTGTTGTGTCGTGCGTTGTCGGCAGTATGTGGCTCCGCGTCTAACTGAGACTGGGTCTAGGCAATGTCGGTGGACGTTTTCCAACAGCTCTTCCATGTCAATGTCCCCCCCCCCCCCCTCCCCGAAA
>JALLAU010001239.1:0-10568 GCA_036939495.1 Thalassiosira hispida
TTTGGGGGGCATTTGGGGGGCATAATGGTTTCTGACCAACATTTCCCGCAGCCCCCAGTATTAGATCTCACTCTCTAGATGTAGACGCTATCTATCCGACACAGACGGGTACCTATCGTAGATGACCCGTCACAAAGAAGACCAAATAGCAATCAACTCTGAGGCGCTTTTGTATGAAACATGATGAATTCCGACGTGGAATTCTACTTCCGGATGAAATTCCGGCGTAGAAACCCCCTTACAGTCTCAGTTGTCAGTTGTCAACAGGTGACAGGTGGGAATCGATAGGTATCGATCTATCAGCCTTCGCTTTTTGCCCCAGAAACTACGAATCGTAGAGGAAACCGATCTCCGATTTATTTGCAGAGCAAACTAATCTATGTATGTAGGTAGAGGTAGGTAGGTAAGCCAAACACGAAGCAAGACCCTCACAAATGCACCGCTTGATGAAGCTAAAAAATGAATCGAAGAAAGTGGTCACAAATGAAATTGAAGAGACAATAATTCAACGACAATGAATAAAACTAATCAGGATGATCAAGAGCAATGCGGCCAATTGGCAGAAAGTAATCAGGAAGTAGCGAGATCTCTCAACGTAAACGGCGCCATCTATACGCGTTCAGCTTCCGACCGACGTCCTGCACTGTCCCAGAATGAGCCGTTAAGGCGAGCGCAGATGGCAGAGGAGCAAACCAAGAGCGATTATGCGCAAGCAGGTAATGTGAACTTTGGTGTGGCAAAGGAGAAGTCATCACAGGACAGCGCCTTCGATGGTTCCTACCGCAGCTGGAGTATGAACAAGCCTCCTACTGCTGATACGCAAACGCTAACAACCCCTTCGACAGAATTGATGCCCAGAATGGAGACATCTACTCCCAAGTCAACGCTGTCGCCGCCAAGAAAATCTGAATACTCTCTCTCGAAACGACATCGGGTTCCTGAAGCTAGTCCACCAAGGCGTAGTGGTGTTTATTCAAGTCAACGTACACGATTGCTTGTGTTCATCAAAATCATCCTAAAATGCCTTGACTATGAAGACCCAAGCCTGCACCTCGAGGCCAAACAAATCATCTCCGAGTGTACTAGGAAGAATCGAGAGGGTATCCCTGGCTACGACCCTTTGGACGGCGCTATCACGAACCAGCTCCGCATGACCGTGGGAGAGGTCCATTGGAATCGAGCAGAGAGTCTTATGAGTCATTATTTGAAGACGCGTCCAAGAAGCAATACGAAGATAGATAATCCCAAGTATGCTGCAGTATGAAAACCAGCTCCGCATCACCGTGGGAGAGGTCCATTGGAATCGAGCAGAGAGTCTATGAAGAAAGATAAAGATTATATTACATGATAACTATTTGAACAAACTAAAATTATTTTCCACACTCATCCCCTCAGCGGATTTACCACGTAGATATCGCAAATACCAGATTGTTTACTCATCTTTTCACTCTTTGCGCAACTTGCAAACACTATCCTACCTAATGCCATTGGGTGATATGTCATCAGGTACGAACAGTTACATAAAATAACAGTGTGTAAGCTTTTGAATCCGTAGTTGACATTCCCGAACTGATTGGATAGACCATGGACGAGTGAATTTCAATTGCAGCCATTGGTAAATGAGGTTGCTTTGTCAGTTAGATGTGACATTTTCAATGTCTCTGCGATCTATTGATCACCAAAGAAACTTTTGGCCAGACACATCTTGCATCTTGTGTCATGTATTTGGGACACCAGAAATAATGGCGGCTTCGGTCAGTGGATGGAGAACTTCGGGCACAGTTGATATCTGCGCTGCTGGTGTCCCTCATTTTATCTCCCTGTATGCTATGTAACTGCAATTCCACTCTACAATTGTTTGTGATAGCACCCCCCAGATCCTAACCGCATTGCAGCGCTAGGCCCAGCAATAGACTTCATCAAGCTTTGGGGTAAGAATAAGCCACCCCCTTCACATGCACACTTCCACCCCCCACCATTACCATTATTATTCTTAGTACTGGATGTTTTTGTTTTCTTCTCTTGTTGAGAACTATCTTTGTTTATCTTCGTTGTGGTCGTATTCGGGCTGTTGATGTTGCCATCGGTATTGTTTTTGTTGTTCTTTGTCTCTGCAGCAACCGGCCTTGCAGCGGACGGCGTTGTTTGCTTTCCTCTCACCAAATAATAGCCCACCAGCGAGAGGGCTAAGACGAGAGTCATGCCCGAATAGAAAAGGGGTGAATCAAGTTCCATTGCGCATTTATTGATGAAGATGAAGGTGAAGGTGAAGAAGGGAGGGTTTCGTTCTGTTTCGTTTCTGTTGTTTGTTGCTTTTTCACCTCTGCTTTTGTTCATGTTCAATTGGCGGGAGAGTTCGCGGTATTTTTTGTATCTGTGACGGTCAGACCTTTTTTCAAGAACCCATGCCCGCCCATGCATCATGACAGCACCATCCAACTTCGAACTCTCTTCATTTTTTCATCTGCTGCGCACCAACCAAATCAATCACCTCACAATTCATAATTCATCGACAAGTAGCAAGGCATACGCTAACGCTATCCAATCGCCTACGCAAAGCCAAGAAACCATGGCTCGCAAGTCGAAGAAGACGACTAAGAAAGTCGAAGAGCCGCCACCTGCTGTTGACACGGAAGAAGAAAGTGTTCACGACGACGACGATGGTGATGCCAAGATGGATACTGAAGATGGCATTCCTGATATCGCCGACAAAGATAGTAGTGACGAAGACGAGGATGAAGCCGTAGAAGAAACCAAATCACCGAAGGGTAGTGACAAAAAGTCCAAAAAGAAGGATAAGAAAACCAAGGACGAGCAGGAGAATGACGAACCCAAGAACAAGAAGGAAAAACAAATGATTCCCTTCATGGATACATTCTACCAACTATCCTCCGAAGATTCCCCTAAAGAACGTTCTTTCGCTGCACGTGATTTAATCCATCATTGTTTCCTCTCCGAAGAACAGGGTACTAATAAGAAAGATGCAGCGTATGCTTTGACGCGTTTGATGAATGGTGTATGCACCGGGCGTGCCGCGAGTCGTCAGGGATTTGCATCGTGTTTATCTTCCTTCTTGCGAGTGGCGTATTCATCTTCGGATAGTGCCATGGAAGATATTTTGAAGGAGGATGAGACTGTGAAGCAGTTGAAGGAAGATATGAAAGCAGATGATGATGTTTCTGCAGCAATGATAGTTCGACTTAAACTGTTATCGACAACTCAATTCCTTTCAACTGAAGTTGCCGACAACATCAACGATAATAACACCAATAAGAAGGGGCAGACGAATAAGAAGAATAAGTTTGGTGGAGGAATGAAGGGCATCGAAGAACGTGATCATGCCTTTGGAAGATTGTTTGGTATACTGGCCGTTGTTCGTAGTGGTGTACTTGGCTTGAAGGATTTTCCCTCTGAGGTGAGTAAAAAATGATATTCACTTGTTTTCATGGGGAGCGTAGAAAGATGCGCATTATGTGCAATGATTGATGACCTTCCCATAAACGTTTGCAGTACAAGCTGATTTGAGCAGAGCTCATGGAGCGAATTTAACTTCCTTGGATGTCTGAGCGTATTTGTGCATCTCTCTCTCCAACCCCCGTCTTGCTTTTCAGCTTTCCATATTACATCTAACACATGTCTCCTTCCAACTATCTAAACATCACCTCACCTCACCAGGTTGTTGAAGGATACACTCAAGACTTGATTGATCTCTATCATTACAAAAAGTGGATGAAAGAGCCTGCAGCACATGCAATCATTGAACTATTGTCATCCCTCGATACTACCAAGTCCAGCAATCATGATCTTATTGCCAAAGTCACGAACAATGTCATCATACCTGCATTTTTCCTTCCCAAAGGAAACGACGAGGTAGACTTGACTGATCGAGCACAATTGTTACCGACATTGACACCAGAGCAAATTGCAGTTGCATTGCATTTGCAAACGCCTCGAAGCTCAAATGATTACACCATCAAGTTTCGTTATCCGCTTGACAAGCCTCTTGTAACATCCAAGTCTATCCCCAAACTCTCTGCGGCATTGGCATCTACGTCCAGTGTTGTTCAACCTCGTTGTCATGTTGTATGGAATGCATTATGGATGTATCTGACCGAGGAGACGAAGGCCCAAGAAGGCCATCGCCATTTAAGGTCGAGTGGCGAAGGGTTCCCTTCAATCATTGAAGGTATTATCGAGCATGTTGTGCTTGGAATTCTTCTGGGGAAAGGACAAATCACAACGCCAACGGACGAACGCAAATCATTAGCACTTCAAATTGTGTGTGCGCTCAGTGGATCATCCTCCGAGAAGATTGTTCTGCCATCGAATCTCATGTGCAAAGTCCTCTCGCCAGAGATTGTGACACGAGTGTTTGTGAATGTGGTATGTGCCAGCGGTGGAGGAAGCCAGGCTAAAAAGGGTAAAGAACATCATCTCAAACCGCTAACGTTTCAGGCGCTTGTTGACTTGATTGATTGTTGTTGTGAGCATGACGATGTTGATCGCCGGATGGCATTTGCCAAGGCCTTCATTTTGGCAGATCCTCGTTTTGATACGAAGACCAAGACGCAGGCTGTGAGTACGCTCTTGATGATCGAGGACAAAGATGGTGCTGCTGACAACACAAGCGATGGCGAATCTTCAAGTAAGAAGGAATCTCTATTACAAGCCTATCTCTCTTTCCTCGAAGAAGAAATCGTCTCGTCATCAAGTTTGCACAATGCAACACTGTACATTGAACTGATGTACAAGTTTGCCAAGCGTGACCTTCACACAGCTCCTGCTAACGAAGCACGAAGAGTGGTCCGATTCTTCATGTCTGGTGCTTTCTTTGATTGCTCCGACTTGTCAGACCCTTCAGCCATCAAGAAGACCCCGTCGAAGAAAAAGAAGAAGGCAAAGACAGCGTCTGCTGCATCAAGTAGTCCACCACCCCAGGAACTATCATCAGGACTACGCATTAAGGAAGTCTTGAAGGCAAATGACATGACATCCATACCTCATACTGTGCGAGCCGTCATGGCGGGAAGATTTTATTCTTTGCTTTTTGATTTAATTTTAGTGATCAATTCACAGAATAAACGCGTAGGAAAGACGGACAAGACATTCTACGAAAAAGGAAGCAGTAAACCCGAATCCATCTATCGATCACTCTCTGAGATATCTGGTATTTGCTCTCTCCTTGAAAGTAGTGGCGCAAAGAAGTTTCCAGCTCCAAGTGCTAGCGTGGAGGAAGCTGACGATGATGCTTCTGATGCTGAGGACACCGTGGAGGCTTCGAGAAAGTCCATGCTCCAAGTCCAGAAAATTGCAGACGATGCTTTAGTCAAGGAGTGTGACGGATCTGGGGACAAGGACATTTTGCGAGCAAAGGCCGTGTTTGCAACTGGGTGTGCATCACTTATGATGTCCCTTCATCTTCAATTGAATAGTTGTGGAAATGCCGACGAAGACAATGTCGTCGAGGAAGATGAGGAAAACGCTGAAGTGACGGAATCCGTTCATGAATATATTTCAGATTTGGCTGATTGCGTCGATGGATTCTGCCAGTTTATCGAGGACGACAAGTCCAGTTCCAAGAAGAATGACGATGATGACGAAGAAAACCCCTTGGCAATGATGGCTGGATTGCTCGTTAATATCCTGTCTTCGCCAGTGGGCGGAGAAGGGAAGTCATCTGCTTCAAAATTGTCAAGAGAGACCATCAAGCTGTCATGGTCTGGCATCATCTCTGTCATTACAAGTTTGAACGAGAAGAACAAGTCCATCAAAAGCTTGGTCGATGAAGATGTTATGAGCATTTTGATAGGTGAGTAGATATGATACCCTTGTTTGCCTTGTGTCTTGTCATAAAGAGTTGGGAAATGGAGAGCGATGCATTATATGCAATGATTGATGACCTTCCCATAAACGTTTGCAGTACAAGCTGATTTTGAGCAGAGCTCATGGAGCGAATTTAACTTCCTTGGATGTCTGAGCGTATCTGTGCATCCCTCTCCCCCAACTCTTCATTGCAACGTGCTTGCGATGTCATTCATCTTGATCCACTGCATCTAACACTTGCCTTCTTTCAACTATCTAGAATCTGTCTGTGGAGAAAAGTCGATGGGGGATGAAGATAAGGGCGAAGATGACGATGACGAATCGATGGAAGAGAGTGTTGGATCAGACGATGGTTTGGGTGACAGTGCGGTTTTCGTTGATGCGTCAGCGGCTGGAATGGATCTAGATGATGTTAAAGGTAACAACTCTGATGATTCTGAAGAGAATGAAGACGATATTAGCCGGGGCAGCAAGGATGAAGATGGTGGCGAGGATGTCGAGCTTGATCCAACAAGACTTGAAAACCTTTTGCTTGAAGATAGTGATGCCGAAATGAGCGACAGCGGGTTCCACGGGATACTGGAACATCACGCTGGAGCTGATAAGGCGCTAGCACAGCTTATCAAGTTGAAACAGGATGCTCGCAAGGCTTCTCAGACCGAGCGGGAGCGCATTGAGCTTGGCAATAGATTGCGATGCGCTGGCTTACTTGACTCGCTTTTCGCACCAACTGTGTTCAAGAGCGGATGGCTCCCTGTGGAGGCCGTCCTAGGATCGATTGTTCCTATCTTACGTTCATGCAAGGCGATTGAAAAGAGCATTCACGCAGATTCATCTGCGAATGCGAAGAAGTCTCTTAATGAGAAGAAGGCCCTTCTGGAACGATTATATTCATTGATGAAGGATAAAATCTCCAAATTCAGATGTAGCGACGGATCAAGTACGGAAGAGCTAGCGTTGAAGGCGTCATCGGACATTTATGAAGAAATGAAACGAAGCCCGAGTTTATCACATTGCACCTGTTGCAGTGTTGCTTTGATAACAGCTGTTAGGTGTATCCCCAACGTAGAAGATAGTGATGTGGTTAAGGATATCTACGGCGGGGCTATTGATGATTGGAGTTCCCGCAGGGCAACCAAGATTCATTCTTGTGTATTTGATAATTTGATCAACCGAATTCCTAGGTAAGAAGATGCTTGATCCTCTTTCAGTTGGTCTGCTAGTTTCAATGCTAACCTTGCATTTCTATCTCCATTTTCGTTTGAACAGTCTGGCTTCACTGATTCTCGTGGAGCCTCTCATGGCCGCGGTTAAAGGTGCTCATTCGCCATTCATGAAGTGTGAATCAATCAAGCTCTTGTCATCCATTTACAACTATGGTGCATCGAATTCTGAGGAAGTCATGTTGAAGGAATCAAAAAGTGCATTGAAGCAACGTTCCACCAAAGTTGTAGAAACCTTGAAGGATATGCTCGGCGACTCGAATCTACGAAAGGCCAAAAATGGGGACGAGGTCTTGATTGCTACAAAGCATTTCATCCAATATGTTAAAGCTCAAGATGAAGGCATCTTGACAGACACAGAGCTTTGCTCATTGCAAGATGCCTTGAAGACAATCAAAGGCAGCACCAATAGGGCTGGGACAAAGAAGATGTGTACATCATTGTCTGAAACAATATCCAGTTTGGCCCGACGAGATGATGCTGAAGAGCAGAAACCTAAGCGCCCCAAGGCACCGAAGACACCCAAGAGCAGTAAGAAGCCGAAGAAATCAAAGAAGTAGAAGCAACAGATTGTAAATAGTAGCTATTTATATTCAATCAAATTATTAGGAAGTTGTCAAATGAAATGTCCATGATTTCACACACTGAGTGGTCTACTACCGTTTTGTTTGATTTCTTGATAGGTAGGTACGTACTACATTGTTACCTATGATGTAATAATTGCGATGGCCAGACTGGAGACCGTGGCCAGACTAAGATCCCACAATCGACAGTTGGTGCCGAACCGCCATCCGCAGTCACCACATAATTTCGTTTCCACCACCATGCTATGACCATGTCAGAGACGGGAACAACTAAAAGGAAGACATTCTTTGACCGCTTCTTCGGCCCAACGTCCAAGCGTGCTAAAACTAATCATACCACCACAGGCACAGGCACAGGAAGAGCGAAAACTAGTGTTGACAGCAAGATGGCCGAAGGCAACACCAAAGGAGATGGCGCCGAAGCCAAGAAAACCAAGCCATCATTGGAGAAGTCGCGTAGGAAGGAGGTGAAAGAACGTCTGAATGCCGAGGCGAGTAAGGAGATTCGTCCTTTGGCGGTTGGAACTGTTGCAATGATGGCATCGGCATTGTCAAATCAAGGTAGGCATCCCTGTTTGTTGTTGTTGTTGTTGTTGTTGCACTACTTGATGTTCAGTATTTTCAACTCTTATTTTATTCTTGGAAAATACCTTCAGCACTGCCAAAGCTCCTTGGCAAACTTCTCGACGAAAAAAGCTCTCCTATGACATGTGCTCTGGATCAAACCTGCTCTGCTGCCACAACGTCAGGGAGTGCATCCAAAGCACTTGCATTTGTAGTAATTGGGGGAGGATTTGCATCATTTTTACGAACAACCATGCTTAATCGAGCGCAGGACAACATCGCAAAGCGACTTCGTACCAATCTCTTCAGCTCCGTACTGACGAATCGGGATATGGAATGGTTTGTATCTGGTGCGGTAGCCAAGAGTGGGAAGGATGTCACAAAAACTAACGGCGAAAGTAAGGAAGAAGACGCAACTAAAGGTGATAAGCCAGCTTCGTCTCCGGGAGCTATTGGGTCCATCCTCACGGAAGACATTAATAAAGCATCCGAGTCTGTGACTACTACTTTTGCAAACATTCTACGGAGTTGCAGCTCTTGCGCATTTGCGACATATCACATGGTATCTCTAAACCCAACCCTCTTCGGCATCTCAGTCTCCATTGTGCCAGTTGTAGGGGCAGCAGCGGTGGTATTGAACAAGTTCGTGAAGAAAGCAACAGCAAGACAAAGAGATTGTGCGGAACAGGCTGCGGCATTCGCTGAGGAGAGGATCGCTAACATTGAAACAGTCAAACTTGCCAACCGAGAAAAGGACGAGGTGGAGAAGTATGTTCAGCTGCAGGAAGAATGCGTCCAACTAGGCAGACAAGTTAGCTCTGCCAAAGGTACTTTTATGGGATTCATGTTTGCGGCGTCAGGTGGGGCGTTATACATGGTGTTCAATGCTGGGGGAAAAGCTGTGGCAAACGGACTCATGACTTCCGGGGAATTAACGTCCTTTGCTACATACTCCTTCTTATTGGGGTTAGGTACATCGGGTGTGTTCAAGGCGCTTGGGGAATCCACACAGGGACTTGTCAGTGCGGATAGGGTATACAATCTTATGGATGGGTCGCCTGATTTAGAATCAACCAAAAAAAGTCTATCTACAGACGCAGAATCTGTGGAATCAATATCTCTTGAAAATGTTTCCTTCTCATACAAAAGCTCACCGGAGAAATTGGTGCTCAATGATATATCCCTCACTCTCAAACGAGGCAAAGTCATTGCACTGGTTGGAAAGAATGGTTCAGGAAAGACGACCGTGTCTTCAGTCATTGCCGGTTTGTATGCTCCCCAACAAGGGAAGATTAATATTCAACCAAGTGGGATGAATTTCAACGAATTAGACAGGCAATCTCAAACGTCATTGATCCAAGTAGTGCCACAGCATCCTGCTCTTTTCGATGCAACAATCAAGGCCAATGTTGCCTACTCAAATCCAAATGCTTCTGATGATGATATTGAAAAGGCACTCACAATTGCCAACTGCAATGATTTCATTTCCAAGCTGGATGATGGTTTGGATTTCCGTGTGGGTCGGAATGGTATGCGATTGTCCGGCGGGCAACGTCAGCGCCTTGCTCTTGCGCGTGCATTGCTTTCTAAACCTTGTATCTTGGTGATGGATGAGCCAACCAGCGCGATGGACGCAGAGGGGGAGAGCGCTGTCACTGATGCGGTGCATGTTTGTCGTGATGGAGACAATGGTCAATGTTCGGGTTTGTTGCTCATTACACACCGTGCGTCTACATTGCAGATTGCAGACTTGGTAGTTGTTTTGAAAGATGGGGAAATCGTAGAGCAAGGCACATATGATGCGTTAAGCGAGGACAAAGAGAGTGCTCTGTGTGAGCTCATGTCGGAATTGGTGTAGGGCTTCGAATTGTGCATATATCTTGATCGTAATTATAATTATTCGCAGTCTACGGATATCAGATCATCGACCAAATGTGACCGTGGCAAATCCCCCAACAATGTCATCGACTTTCCTGGCTTTGGAACCAAGCCTACTGATTCGTCTTTTCCAAAGCCCAAATTGGTTCCTTACTCCTTTGGCAAAGTAAAAGCTATAATGGCGTTTCATTCATTTATCTCTCGATTGTTCATGTTCAGTGTCTTCCTGCAGCTTTCTTCAGACTTCTCTAGAATCTGTACAATTACGCCTATCAAATCATATTTTTATGGCTTGCATCATCAAATAATCAAATACAGGATCACTTCTATTGGGATGGACTTGTCGATCAATTGACACTAAAGTTACTTAGTATCTATCTACCAAGAAATCTATTCTTCTAGAAGTTCCAGCTCCAATACAAATATCCACGAGTTCTGACCACCCTTGACTCAGTGCTACCAGTCACTCTCCATACCGGACCCGTATCTAGATAGC
>JALLAU010001240.1:0-10561 GCA_036939495.1 Thalassiosira hispida
TCTAGCTAACTTACTAGAGATACCTAGAGAGGCGCCAAAGCACGGGGGAAGCTAGTGTTTCAGAAAGTCAAAGAATTACTAAGTCAATCTGAGGGTGAGGCTTTTTAGGGTAAAGCGACCAAAAACCCAAAAACCAAGAACCCCATTAATTATGTAGCTAGGCAGAGAATTGATGATTTTGCGCTCAAAGAGTTCTCCAGTTGCACACCACAAGAACGGAGCGAAAACACATTTCTACTTAGAAGTGGAGACATATTTGCTCTCAGCTTGCTGCGGTGGTGAATGGAAATGGCATACAATGGAGGGCGAGTCTATGCACATCACTGGACATTGGTTAGCATCTGATTAAATGAGCATGGAGATCGTTTGCCACTAACACATGTTTGATCATCATTGTTATCATTATCAGATCCAGAGTTTTTTTGATTTTATTAGCTGGTTTACAGTGCAGCACCAGCACCTCTAATGCTAATATCCTAACTGGTTTTTCAAAAGGCACCTTCACGTGCATTTTCCAAACAATATCCTAACTGAATTAAACATAAAATGTATTGGAATGATGTCCATAATAAAAGTCTTCTGGGTCATCCCCATGGCCTTGGCTAGCAGTACTAACAACACCACCACCAAGATTTGGCACAGATTGGCCATACCCTAGGCCTTGGCTAGCAGTACTACCAAGATCACCACCAAGATTTGGATCAGATTTCCTCTTGCTTCTTCCCTTTCTCAACTTCTTTCTGCTCTTCTTTTTCTTTGAGCCTCCTGGTATGATGGAACTGCCAACACTATGGGGGGTCTGGGTATGAAACGAGGATGCCACCACTCTTGCCTCGTGGACAGCAAAAGACTGGGATTGAACGGCATACGGAGGTTGGGTGGCATACGAGATTAATTCTTCATCCCATGGATCCTGATCCTGGTTGCCACTAGCAGCGTAGGACTGGGTACCACCAGCAGCATAGGATTGAGATTCTTGGTTGGTCAGATACGTTTGTTGGTCATCCAAATAGTACGTTCCTCCTGGGTCAGCGTAGAATTGGGATGGGGCGTGGTGGCTAGCAACAGTGTGGTGGCTAGCAACAGCGTAGGACTGGGATGGGTCATGGCGGCTAGCAACAGTTTGGCGGCTAGCAACAGTGTAGGATGGGTCATGACGGCTCGCAACAGCAAATGATGGGTCACGGCGGCTAGCAACAGAATATGACTGGGATGGGTCTTCCGTAGCCACATCAAAGGACTGTTTTTCGTTGTCTTGTACCAACACCAGGGCCTTTGAGTACTGACTTACTGAAGCAGCTGAATGGGCAATGGTGTGAGGTTGGGTCAAAACTGATGGCTCTATGGATTGAACGTCGTCCCATTGATACAACCCCCCATCTGGATCCTGGCCAACACGGGACTGAGCTGACCTTGTTTCTGCCCTCGTTTCGAAGAACTTATTAGGTCCTGGTACTACGGAGGTTGTAGTATATGATTCCCCCATATCATCATATATGCTGTTTGGAGCTGCACATAATCTCATTTGCATAGGCTCTCCCATTTGCGTTATTTGCAAGGGCACTTCAGTGTGAGACGGCGGTAACGCTAAGAGCCTGTCGCGGTGAACAAGCGTCATATCTGAAGGAGGATCCGCGTTCATAGTTATGGGACTTTTAACAGTGCCAACACTGGTGCTGTCAGCAGGGATCTCAATCATATACTCAGTGACAGCTGGTGTCGGCGGCATGAGCTGTAGCTGAGGCTGAGGATTGTAATGGATCACCTGTGGGTGTGGTTGATATTGAACCACTGAGTACGGACCCGTCTCACTAGAGCTGCTGTTACTCGAGTGGCTGCGATAAATTCCCCTTTTCATGATAACTTCTTCATCGCTCTTTTGGTATCTCTCCGCGTCGCGTCTCTTTTTGTACCTCCAGAAGCTGAAGCAGCACATACAACAGCAGCAAATGAGTAGAAGAATGACCATGAACACGAGGAGCCAAACCCACCAAGGTGTTCCTCCATCGTCCTCGTCCTTCATACCACCGACTCCACTACTTGATTGGGTCTCATAAGGAGGGTATGTTTGAACGGTCACTATTGTGCTCTATTTAGAGAGGGAGAACAGAATGATATTGATGAGGATACCTACGCCAACATCATGACAACAAAGATTCGTAAACAGGCAACTTACAGTGTAGACATTGTCGTCCAATGACTTCGCATATAGCTCAATGTCCCTCGCATTATCTCGGATTGCTTGCAAAACGTAGGACAGTGCATAGTTTGATACATCGACATGCCCCCGAATTCTGATGAGAAGCGGCAACGAAAGTATACCTTGGGCCATAGCTGACTGGAGGTTACGGCGATTCCTGCCTGCATAGGCTACCTTGACCAACTCAAATGCATTTTCGTCGAGGCTAGCACCAATCCTATCCTTCACAAAGCGAATAATCGAATTGCGGTCGTCATCCGAAAGATAGTAGTTCGAGCGAATGTTGTCGAAGATCAGCCAAACTGGATGGAGTGTTTCTTCCATGTCAGGGTCATATAACTCTGTGGAAATAGCAACAAATTTGAATGCATCCTTATCTAAATCCTTGACGTAGTCTTCCAAGTCCTCCTCGTTATCATCAAGGACTTTCATGACATGCGGCTCTGGCGGTTCATCAGGAGGATGTTTCACAGAGATAGTCAAGGGTAGCGAGACGCTTTCCAAGCGCCTCCCATTTCTTGACAATGACGAAAGGAGATTTCGGCTGCGCTTTCTGGATGCATCAGTAACATCAACCAATGATAATGACTCGTCCATATTATCTTCCAGCAAACCCTTCACATAGCGGATGATTGCAGCTTTATGGTCCTCGGAGAGACTGTATCCGTCAGCCATGTTATCAAAGTTCAATTTTACAGGAACTTCTTTCTCCTCCATTTCAACCGGTTCATCAGGCTTATTCATGTTATTGGGGTCATAAGTTTCAGCTGATAATGTAGCATCATTGTATGATTCCCAATCTCGAGACTCTAGCAACCTCTTCAATTCTTCCATATGATCATCGAAAGCATCCATGATCAAACTTAGTGCAAAGTCTGATACATCTGCTGGCCTTCGCGTCGAAAAAAAATTGGACGAGTTGAAGATAGAAGTAGTTGATGAGAGTACGGAAGAGGAGCATGGTTATGAAATTGGGGTACAACAAAAATAACGCACCCTCGGACTGTGATTAGAAGAGGTAGTGATACGGTATCCAATCGTCTTGATGACAAGGAAAGGCTTCGGCCATTCCTACTTTCCGCAACTTTAACTAGCTCAATGGACTCATGCAAATTCTCAACTAACACCGTATCCACAAGACGGATGATTTCTGCTTTGTCATCCCTGGACAGTCGGAACCCGGCAGGGACGTCTTCAAATTTCAATCGCACTGGATGGATTGTCTCCACCATCTCAGCCATGGCGTTGGGATCATACATTTCAAATGACAGTTGAACATCCTTGTATGTCGTCCATTCCCTTGTCTTGAGCATCCGCGCTAAGTCCTCTTTGTGCGCATATAGGACCTCCAATACGTAGCCAAGTGCCAGGTCATAATCTTCAGCTGGACCTTTGACGGTAATACTGAGAGGCAGTGAGATAGTGCGCAAGCGCCTTGTCTGTAACCTTCGGATGCGATCTTTAGTTGCATCTTCGCATGAGACCAATTCGAATGAGTTGCCAAGATTCTCAAACAATAAATCCTCAACAAATTTCACAATATCGGCCCTGTCATTTCTAGAGAGCCGGGTCCCAGCCGGAAGGTCTTCAAAGTTCAATAGCACAGGGTGTTCTGTCTCTTCCATTTCAGAGGATGGTAGAGTGATTGCAAGGATATCATATGTTTCAATTGATACATTGACAACTCCAAACGCATTTGGATTCAACAACTTCATATGATTCAATAGATCTTGCTTGTTGTCTTCGAGGATTTGCATCACGTAGGCCGATGCCAGATCAGACTGATCTGCCGGCCCTCTTACGACGATTTTACAAGGCAGGGCCGCAGTATTGCCACCTCTTGATTCATCAATAATCTCAACAAGTTGCATTGGGGGAACTAAGTTTTTCTTCAACAATCTTTCTACAAAAAGGATTATGGACGCTTTGTCATTCTGGGAGAGCCCGTATCTGTTAAGCACGTTTCTGAAGTTCAATAATACTGGATGGGCAGTGTCCTCCAAGTCAGATGCGACATTGATCTCAAATACCTCGACTGAAATACTGACTTCCTTGTACGTATTCCAATCCATGCTCTTGACCTTTCTCGAAATTTCTGCCTTCTGGCCCTCCAGGACATCCTGATTGTATGTGATGGTGTCGGTGAGTGAAGCAATGGACAAAAAAATCACAAAACATGATCAGCAATAGGTATTCTCACAATGATATAGGACAGGGCGAAGGAAGTTTCATCCGCAGGGCCTCTAACAGTGATCAGAAGTGGCAAAGCAAGTAAGTCTCCATTGCCTGCCGATGCGACCTCTGTTAATTCCAAAGATTTATCAAGATTCTTCTCTAAGAGCCCATCTACAAAGCGAATTATTTCGGCACGGTCGGCAGCCGAAAGTCGAGTTCCGGCAGGAGCACCCTCGAAGTTCAATTTTATAGGATGAGATGTTTCTTCCATCATGGGTGAATTGGGATCATATGAATCAATTGACAAAATAACATCTGCGTAAAGAACCGTGTCTTTCACTTTCAAATATTCCAGGATCTCTAGTTCATATTCTTGAAATATATTCAAGATATAAGATAAAGCAGAGTCTGTTTTATCAGAAGGCCCAAGAACCGTAATCTCGAGGGGCAAAGCTTTGCCATTGGGCCCCGTATCGACAATTTTGACCAAGGTGAAATCATCAACTTCTAGCTCGTCATCCAACAACTCATTTAGAAAGCGTATGAGTGATTCCCGGTCAGAAACTGAAATACTAGATCCAGAGGAATTCTCAAAGATAAAACGAACATGAGTTTCTGTCTGTACATACACTGGGACAACTGGGATAGCAATTTCTGACGGTGGTTCGTCTGTCCCAGTGAAAATCACGTCTTCAATGATAACGTCATCCAAATTGAATGTGGCTTTCGTTATATACGCGCCCGTGAATGCATCTGGATTGAGATTGGAAAGCCAATCTTGGATCTCGTCATCGTGTTCGTCTAGGATATCTACAATGTATTCGTACGTCCTGTCGCCTGCCCCAGAAGGTCCTTTGACAGTAACACGAAGTGGCATTGATGTTGGGTCCGTGATAAATTCCTCAAGCCTCCCAGCGTAAACCATATCTACCAATTCCAGTTCGGGTTCGTAGCGCTGGAGATCTTTCAGTACTAATCGTTTTACATATTCAATAATCTCCATCTGATCTGCCTTTGTCACAAATTTAGCATTCTTAATCTGCAAGTGCACTGCGTGCTCTGTCACCTGCGATGGGGGAGAAAGAGAGAGAGCAGCGTGTTGCAAGAACAAATGATTAGGAGCTGAAAATAAAATGCCATGCATAAAGGTAAAGATAATAAGTATAAACAATCTCTTACAAAAGTTGGCACCATAATGTCCGGCAGATCGTGCGATTCGAACACAAGATCCATATTTTTGAATGCTTGCGGTTCTAAATCCTTGCAGAAATTCTCCAGTTCCTTCTGCTTGTCTTTAATTTTGTCAAAGACGTAATCAAATGCTTGGTCGGATTTTTTAGAGGAGGGTCCACGGACAGTTACGCGCATGGGACATGACGGTATTAGAGGATCGAGCTTGAATCGACTTGCATACGCGACTTGTATCAAATCCCAGTCACGGTCCATATCATCGTTCAATAACTCCTTGACGTAGTCAATAAGCTTCTCTCGTTTACCTTCAGAAAGCTGTGTATTGTATACAATGAATACAAACAAGAGTTGAATCAAAAATGAGATTGAGTGTGAAAACAGCAACAGTAGCAGTGGTGGGCGATGGTGATTGGGACAACAAAAACTAACCTCAAAGCTCTGTACAACATTCTCGAAGATGAAGTGCACGGGGTGATTGGTGATGTGAGTATCTGAATTGACATCAACAACATCTTTTGCCTACGGATGATAGAGCATGAGGAGGAAATAAAAGGGGGCGTGTAAAGTGAGTGTGTGTTATAGCATTCAGGACAAGAGCGGTGCCCCAGAAGTTGACATGAGCCAAGTGCGAGATCAGCCTCGTCAGGTGTGGACTGTAGTATCTTTGTGTCAAAAACAAGTGTGTGTCAAAAACAAGGACAAATAGTCTTCCTCTAAAAAAAAATTGGACAATCCCTCAAGCCCTCCAAAGCTCCTTGTCAGTAGCTTACGGTATCTTGAGAGCTTGGAGACTTGGTCGGTGTCGTATGGCAATCTTGGAGGATTGCAGGCACCAAGCAGCCATACCGGCCCTCGCATACTCCAAACAGACTATCCCTCTCTGGCAGATAGGGCACTCCTGCAGTATCCTCTACCCAGTGTACATAGGCTCCATTGTGGTAGCTTGAGGCCTTGGGATTTTGAAGGCTTGGTTCTGGGGTGTGGCAAATCTTAGAGAATTTCAGGCACCAGGCAGCCGGGCGACCCTCCCATAAATCCAAACAGACTCAAGTCCCCTACACCCAATGCACAAAGGTCGTTTATGCATGTGGGTATCATATGGGACCTTGAAAGTGGGTTGGAGACTTCGGTAGAGGGATCGCAAACATATCTTGGATCATAATATGGACAGCAAGAGCCCATCTCCCCCCTCAACCCAAAACAGACAAAAACTCCAAACCCACAGCCAAAAAACCCACAGAGATACCAACAATCCACAACATAAAAAAACATACATACTAAATGTCCTACATGCACATACCTCACTAGAAACCTCCACATCCTTAAAAGTCTCAGGATCATACTCCTTCAACTTTTCCATAATCTGATCCTTGTGCTTTTCCGCCAGTTCCATCAACTCCTGCATTGCATTATCGATGTCCTCCTGCGTACCCGTGATTGTAATATCCATGGGTAGATACAAGCTATTCTCCGTTTCGGTAGTTAACTTTGCGGTAGTTTGACCACCTTGGGCACGCTGGAGGCCTCTAGTACCTTTCCTTTCCCTGTACTCATATGGATGGATATTACGCGCATCATCCTCATCTTCAACTTCAAGAAATCGTGTAGAGCAATCGCAATCGGAAATACTAACATCTTTCACCGTCCCTTTATCAGGCGGCATATTCTCAGAGATCACCTCCTCAAAAATTTCCTTATACCTTTCCAAATCCTCGGGTTTGGGTTCGAAATCGGCCGGTAAGTCATCCATGTTGAGTTGGAATGGGAGTGTTGTCTCTATTTCTTCTACATTGGTTGTTTCTTCGGTTGGCTGGGGGGTTGGCTGTGGCGTGTCTGGGGGATCTGGTGACGGTTGTGGTTGAGGCTGCGGTTGAGGCTGATCAGAAAAGATAGAAATACATATAATAAGGTATCACTTTACATGATCTCAAATAATGTTGACACAATCAATATGAGACAAAAACTTACCTGCGGTCTCGGAGTCGGATAAGGCGAAGGATAAGGAGTCGGCAGCGGCGTCGGCTGCGGCGTCGGGTATGGCGTCGGCTGCGGCGTCGGGTACAGCGTGGGCCTCGGAGTTGGCCTCGGAGTCGGAAACGGCGTCGGCATACGACTTGGAAAAGGGGTGGGCCTCGGAGTTGGCCGTGCGGTTGGCCTCGGGAATGTTGGCGAGTTGGTGAAATCAACTAATAATGTCATATCATACGTTCCTACGGAGATGGACACGTTTATCAGGTTTGCGTCTAGGGTTCGGACGTAGCTGTTGAGATTTTGCATGCTCTTTCGTATATATTATTTATTGGGGGAGAGTAGAGAGCATGACACAAGTGTGCTGTGAGAAACTTGGGACTCTGCAGAGAATGAGATGATAAAGACAATAGAAAAACATATATTGGTGGAATACTATACTCACGTTTTGAATAGCCTGTGTGATCATAGAATGAGCCATCGCCACCTTATCCTGGGGAGCATTCACGACAATCCTCAAAGGCAATGAAATACTACCCACGCCCCCCAAACATCCCTGTCCTGTGCCTGTAAGACTGGCCATCCCCGCACCTCCTCCGGCTCCATTGTTCCAATTGTTGTTGTTGTTGTTGTTATTCGTGGTGGGATCCCGCCCATTATTGGCCCAATCAATACCGGCACCGGATCCATTTGTGCCTTGATTGTTCCATGCCGTCTGACCGTTTTGGTTCTGACCTCCCTGATTGTTCCACGCAGTCTGACCGTTCTGATTCTGCGTCCCCCCATTGTTCCAATTATTGTTATTGCCCTGGTTATTCCAGTTATTAGTACCGCCATTATTGCCACCATTATAGTTATAGGAGCCCGAACATGGCAATATACCCGCATACTCCACATTCACTAATTGCATACTCGAACCCAAATTACTTTGCAACATTGTTCGAATAAAGTTCACAAGACTATCCCTCACGTTCATCGGCATACTATACCCAACGGGCATTCCCCCCGAAAAACTAATCTGTACGGGACTAGTCACGGGTGTGGGAGGGGGGGGCTCGACGATAATCGTTCCGCTGCTCCCTTGAAGGACCCAGGCGCCTGATGATGCTCCGGAGGATCCGTTTCCGACTGCGCCGGACGGGCCGATCGCGGAGAAGCCGGAATTGGCGCCGACGACGCCCGTTCCCGTTTGTGTTCGCCGAAGGACTCTGCTGAAGAATTGGGGAAGGAGGGATAGCGACGATTGGGATTGCGGATGTTGGTCGACTATTGTCGATACATGATGATGTCTGATATTATTATTCTTGTCTCTGGTGAACTCCGGCTGGACGACGATGCCCAGGCTAGCCGCCGCGTAGGAGCTGAGGAGTAAAAGGGCAGTCACAACGAGCATGGTTGTTGACGACGACAACATTATGCAAGTCATCTGTTCCTTGGCTTGGTTGCCCTATGGTATCGAGAATAAATCTTTGTCTTTGTGGCGGGTTAGCTGTTGTCTTCTCTGAAATAATGCTTCGTCTTTGTGCAATATCATTACTTTGTATCTCTCAGATTGTTTTATTGCGACGGGCAATGTACCTACTTGTGGCATGCCTCGCCGACTCACAGAGACCGATCGTGCGTGGCGCGTGAGGCAGTTCGTTTCAAAAGAACTCAACTGTATCTTGGTGGCTGGTGCTGGTAGATAGATGATGGTTCTCTTCCTTCTTTGTTCTAGTCACACAACATCGCAGTATTGGTTCAGATTGGTTCTCAGGTGCCATGCCGCCGGTTTTCGCTCTTGCCGAATTGGTCGTACTTTCTGACACTATCCGAAAAGCCCAGCCAACCCCCAAGCAGGTACAAATTTCCTGGCCAGGCAAAATTGGCTAAGTTCATCATATTATATTTATTAATGTTGAGCCCTTCCGATACGATTTCTCATACTCAAGACATTCATGACAAGACACAAGCTCAGGGGTCGTACAAGTTTGGCGAACCGGGACATGGGTTTGGCAAAACGGGGTGATTTCAGACGGCTATCGTATTATTGCATAAGAAGCGATCACTCTAGTCGTGATGTAGTACCGGGGGGGACATTTAAAGAAGCCCTTCCCGGAAGATCCCAGATATTTATTTGTCGTCACAGAATGGCCCATGCCCCCATTTTTTTCATGTTGTACCTAACAAATTCATGCAGACAGCGGGGCTCTCAGTGACGGCACGACAAACTTCCCCTTTTATTTATGCTTACTTACCTCGCATGACCAGGCGTATGCAATACAGGAGCGTTGCCGAAACATACTACTATTCTACAACGCCGTTCAGGCTCGGCCATCCAACATGAATCGTTACGAGTTTGTACAGCAGGTATACAACTCGATATTAACCCGCCCCCTACTCGTTGGGCTTGTTCCGCATTCCACATTGACATGGATGACTCGGATGCCACTGGGTCATATAGCATACCAATTCAGGGGGGTACTGGTTGCACTCCTGTTCCCCGTTCTGTTTTGCGCAACCTCAATCTTGATGTTAGTTAGTTTATTTAAATAACTATTAACAATGAAAAATCAGCATCACTTTCTACTCCAATACGATTAATTGCAATAGATTTTATATTAATGCCATCATTTGCTACTGATAGTAGTCTATTCTTGCAGAAAAGATCTCTATTTTGTGAACCATTATCTTAGATCCGCGTCCACGTCGATTGTGTCAGCCATCCAAAAATTATTGACCAATCAACCCTCTCATTATTCCAATCATGACATCCAAAAATTGTGAAACACCCACACCTCTCTCTCGACCTAATGGCTACCTCTCATTCCGATTCTCCAAACAATGCAAGAACGCATGTTGTACTCGTCTTGAAGCGCTTCTCCCAGCGACTCTAGAAATTGTTACGAAGGGGAGCCACTACAGAGTCGGAAAACAACAATGTCGACACGGTCGCAATAGAATTCATCAACAGATGGAGGAAGAAGGAAGCCGCAAAGGGAGCGGAGGCTGGCCTCTCCATGAGGCAAGTATACACTCAAGCGAACA
>JALLAU010001241.1:0-10560 GCA_036939495.1 Thalassiosira hispida
CAAATGCATCTGACTTCGTCAGAGGCATCATCGCACCACTAGGCTTGGCTCGTACTAGACGCACTGCCGCTGCGTTCCTGTCAGTACCGGTTTGCACCTGACGGCGCATTCGCGATTGAAATAAGACTTAGGATAACCCGTATGCGCACCACTGGAAGAGTTTTCAAGTGTAAAGTGATCTCCCACCGGTGAGAAGCAAGGGTCGCTTCCAGATCTAGGCACTTGTGGAGGACACGTCCTAGAACAAAAATACTAAAACTAACTAACTAGCATTGCGTGATGAGTAAAAATAATGAAACTGCAACAATACATTGTGAGTGGCATTGCTTTGAGTCTCACCAAAGACTCTGGCTGAATTGTGTCTTGTAGTTTTGATCTTAGATATTTGGCACAAAGCGTGTAGATTAGTTTAACTACAGATACGTGGTGAGTGCATTACTTTGAGCCTCACCAAAGACCCTCTGGCTGAATTGTGGATACCACATGATAGTACATAGGGATAAGTGTTTGCGTGCCCCCTCTTTAGTACTGACAGCCCTAGTTATTAACATGCAAAGGTGTTTCCATTGAGCAATATGCCATGTCAAGACACTATCATGATATTAGAACAGTGTTTTGAATCTTGTCATTACTCCGGTACGGTCCCCCTATCTTACCACTTTTGCACCCTGAGCTTTTCATCTAGCGGGTCTTAAGTTTGATTGCATTTGCTTGCATTTATACCAATTGGCTGTTCTGAACAATGTAGAACCCCAAAACTGCCCCAATGCGCTCGCTCAATCAAGATAATATCCTGGAGCTCAGTACAGTGTGAATCCCTGAAAGTCTCCTTATTTCGCTGCAGGAATGTTGCTGCTGCTGTCGCTTCCAGCACTTTAATCACTTGCCTTTGGCAAACAAGATAGTTGGGACCGAAGCTCTGCAAGTTCCTGCTTCAAACTTTTGTTATCAGCTTCCAATGACGCATTATCCCCCACAAGTTACAAGTTCTTCTGTTTCAGCGTTGCATTGTTGGCTTTAATTCTACATTTTTGGCGATTCTGGTGATGGAAAGCTGAACATTTCTTCCACATGACAATTCCTCACCAAACGATAAATGCAACCCAGGTTATTACTTCCAACCTCATACCATTTCTTGAGAGTGACATTGCTGATTCTCTTTCTCTCGCTCGGCTCATTCACAAAAACATGAGTCTTAGTCACGATATCGAGAACATAGGTAATAGTTGAACTTCCGTGTCCATGAATGGATCAAATCAAACGACCCCCCTTGAATAAAAGCTTGCACAGTATTCTTTCCGCATCTGTAGGTAGATATTAATTTGTTCATATCACATCGTCCGAAATCATGAGGCCGCCGGCATATAAATCGATGCGTTTCAAGTTTCAAGGCACTACATTGACTAATATCTTCACCCATCTTTGCCCAATTTTCCCTTGTAAACCTTTCCAGGGAATGGCTGTTAATATTTTTTGTGCTTTTGACTTGGGAGAAAGATCAATTTCTCCTCTGCGAGGAGGAGAGTTGAAGCTTCTCTTTCCGTTGACGTCTTCAAGTTCGAGAGTGAATCCATAACACCCGCCATCTCCCCATTTTCTAATTCTAGACCTACCGCCCCGCTCTTCTACTTGTGAATTAGACATTTTTGTCAACTAGTTATGTGATGGCAGTATTCTGATCTATTCTGATGGCGTCCAAGCATTGGAGGGCAGGGGGCAGTAAAACAGAACAACAGACTATCGCAAACCTGCAGACACCTGCACCACGACAAAAAAAACATCGTACATTGTCAGCATTCATTGAACAACTGCGGGGATGCGCCGCGACTTTCGTCGGTATGCGGGTTCCCCTCTAAACTTACATAGAATTTCTGTGCGATGAAGCCCCTAAGTTACCATCGAAATGAGACTTACGTTGGTAAAGCCCGGTTTGTCAGTAAATTAGCCCCCCAAAATCAGAAGAGCCCTACTGCATGCCGGCCCTTCTACCTATGCTGTCGGTCATGTGGCAAAAGACAAAAGACCAGCATAACCATAACGCCGCTTTCTATTCTCCAGCTACCTATCTCGCCTCGTGCAATCAATGCAATTGCCCCTAATTGCCCGCCCCCATCCACTCTCGTTCCATACCCATACTCTCGACCAGGTGTGGGCATTCATCATTCATCTCACCAAGTAGCGACTCGCCGATAGTTTGTATATTATTATCTGCAGAGTGTGGAACGAAGATAAAAATGGCTCACTCGGATAATATCGACAATCACCACTTGACATCGCTGGATATTGGAAGTGAAAGTTCTGAGGGTGACACTTCCTCCCTCGTGCAGTCATCCTCCAGCGAGTTTGATGCCAGTCCACTCAACCTCAACAACAATGGCCATGCAACATCCAAATTATCACCACAACACAATAATGTATTGCAGCCAGCTCACTCGCCCTACGCTCCAACACCAATCTATGCTACACACCAAAAACCAACCAATTTACCCCTCCTCACAGCATGCTACATGTCCGCACTTACAACAGGTGCAACAACCTACGCCTTTTCCTTCTACAGTTCGGCCCTAAAATCATCATTACACCTTTCACAAAATGAATTGGACACTCTTAGCAGTGCAATATTCTGTGCAGGTGTACTAAGTTGGATACCAGGCATGATCGTCGATGCATGGGGGGCCCGACGGGCCTTGGCTTTAGGGGCAACATCCAACACTATCAATTTAACCTTGTATTGGTTGATTGCCACGGAACGAATCAGTTTACGGGATAAAGACTTGTTGATATTGGTATTGAGTGCTTTGGGTGTCTTGATCTTCATGGGGTGTGCATTGGTTACTGGAAGTGTGTTCAAGGTTATAGTGGAAAGTTGTGGCAGTGGCAGTAAAGGCAAGGCTGTGGGATGCGCGAAAGGGTATGTGGGATTGGGAAGTGGAGTTTACGTGTGTTTGTTTCAGGCATTGTTTGGTACTTCTGGAGGAGGGGCGGGTGTAGGCCCAGCAGCAAGGGCATTGGCGTTTGTGGAGCGAAAAGGATCCGTCTCCTTGTCATCACTTTTATCGGACACACCCCAAAATCCTGAATTAGTCACAATCAACTTTCTGCTAATGGCGGCAGTATTCTCCTTCTTGGCCGCGACCCTCCCAGCCCTACTGCTCCTACCAAAACAAACCTCATCTTCGATAAATGTATATCAAAATCGACGGGATGGGACGCGCAGTATACACTTTCGTGTAGTGTATGCCGGCCTTATATTGTTGGGAGTGTGGGTCGTGGGTGTGAGCTTGATGGAATTAGAGCAGGAGGAAGGTCCAGAGACGGACGGCAATAGTGGCAGTGATAATACCAATGGTGATGCTAATGATGGAGTGGATCCTACAATATTGAACAAGACACTGCTGGAAAGTAATTCAACGTTCTCTGAGCGCATATCATCCACATCATATGTTCGATTGTTATGGAATGCCACAAGAAGATTATCATCTTCACTTTCTCCTGAAACACACTGGGGCAGTGTATTCTTCCTAATTTTGCTATGGTGGGGACCGGCGCTAAGCTTGCTCGTCATCCCTCCAAGGAAGGAGAGTGTAGATGAATCAATCACATTTTCGCCAAATGACGATAATGAAAGCTCCTTCAACTACGATGACGAGAGTGACGATGAAAATATTGAAGGCAGGGCAATCAATGGGAGTGATGAGGGCAATAGTAATGGAGAAGACGAGGAGGTAACATTTTTGCAAGATGATCTTCCAATTGGTGATGGAGCAGCGACCTTTTCGACAAAGAATGGCGAAAGTTTGGATCCTGCTTTAGAACGGAATTTTACGCTGCTTCAAATGTTACGAACATGTCCCGCTTGGCTCATGGTTTGGACGACTGTTATTTTGGTAAGTGTCATGATGTTGTATTACCTCTGCGCTCATGACTCTTAGCCCTGTCACTTGCAATTGACAATTCGCTCATCCTCATTCCTTAGGTTGGTGGCGGTACAGTGATGACCAATAATATCGGTAAGCAAATCATGGCATATATTCCTTTCTCAACTACTTGCTACTTTCACAACACTCATGTGCATAATCTTTGCATCCAACAGGCCAAATGACCGAGGCTTTAGGTTTCGACCCCGCCACGACATCCGCGAGTCTTGCACTCTTCTCCGCGGCTCAAGGTGCGTCCCGAGTTTGCACAGGGATAGCATCGGAATTAGCACTGAAGTGGAAATTGCCCTGGTTTTGTGGCTGCTTCTCCTCTGGCAGTGGTGGCACGGGTGTCCCTCGACCTACATTTTTGGTCTTGGCCTCGTTGATTAGTGCCGCATCGCATTTTCTCTTGGCGGTGTCAACGTCGGAGGATTCATTTGCGTTGGGCGTGACGCTGTCTGGAGTGGTAAGTATATACAGAGTTTAGTGCGAATTTATGCTTTAGATTTCAGTGAGCGGCTAATGTATTGGAATGCTATATATAAACTCAATCCCTCAGGCGTTCGGTATGGTTTGGCCAATGATGGTAAGCGTCTCTTTTGCAATTGACTCTTCATCGATGAAAGTGGAAGGTGTTGACTTGCGTTTAACTGGACTGACACGAATTTTTACGATTATTGTGCGTGTTATGTAGGTGCTTATAACCGGAGAAGTCTTCGGCACTCGTCATGTGGGTGCAAACTACATGTTCTTTGATGGTAAGCGTCTATTTGTTGCAAATTGACTCTTCATCGATGAAAGTGGAAGGTGTTGACTTGCATTTAACTGGACTGACACGATTTTTTACGTTTATTGTTTGTATAGGATTCTCGTCTGCCGCTGGCACCCTCTTGTTATCGAAATTTGTGGCACAGGAGGTATATGATGAACATATCGTTGAAATCGATGGAGATTCAGGCGCATCTTCTACCTCAGACAAGTGTTTGGGGATTGGATGTTTCGCCACGTCTCATGTTATCGTATCTCTCTTATCGTTGACATGTGTTGTGTCGAGCATTTTCCTAGTAAGGTCGACAAGGAATGTGTATTCTCAGTAGGGTAAATATGCCCTCTGTCAACGTATTTATTTAGTGCAGATTCTAAACAACATAAGATTACTTCTTAGCTAGATTTAACAGCTGTTAATAGTGTTCATCGACACCACATTGCTATTCAATATAATTAGTTATTCGGTCGGGGTATCGGCGGAACAGGCTCGATCGTACATCGCAGGAATGATAATGCTCGTCACTGGATGCATCTAATGCTTATAGAGCGTCATTGCTTCGCTGCTCAGCCATCGGCATTGATATTGGCATTCACTTGTAAATTGAGAAAGGATTATTTGATATCGTCCCAATCTCATGCTTCAACTCCTCCGATACATCTGCTTGCTCAACTGAATCAATATAACTAGCACTGCTCGCCACAAGCATCTGGTCATCATTTGCGTTACATTCGATTTGCCTCATTTTTCTTTCTAAAAATTTGACCTTTCCGTACGCCTCCCATTCGTTGTACTTCTCGAGAGCATGAGAAAAGCATATAAGTGCCAGGTCTATTCTACTTGTTTCGAGGTAAAATTCGCCGGCCAACTCGTTTGCTAAAGCTTCTTCATTCACGAACCGATGTTCTTTGGCACTCAATATTGAGCTATCGTACAAGGTTTCTGCGAGTTCCAAATTTCCAGCGCAGAACTGTTCTTCGGCTTGAAGCAGCTTGTACTTGTTGTCGAAATTCCACTTTGATGCCGAGTCTGCCAATTGTTCTATTTCTCTACGGGCATTCTTGCCCTTTTCTATCCACGAGTTATCATTCTCTTTGCGTCCTATCCAGTATGAAATTAGGCCTTCGTAAAATGTTTGAATAGATGATGAGAAGACAAAGATCCAAGTGCTCATCTTGTATTTGGAATATTGCTCCTGGGCTGCTGTCATGCCGTCGTAGTTCCGGAACATAAAGGCAGTGTACATTTTGTTGAAATAGTGTGGCTTCGATTGAAAAGGATTATTTTCACGGAGATCTCTTTGTATCTTCGATGTGTCATACATAGAATCAAATCCTGCATCAATTTGAGTGTTTGAAGGTCTACGATTGGTGACGCCAATCATCTGTGACACCGAGTCGTACAATGGCATCAATTGTACCTTTTAGTTAAGGCAAAGGAAACATGGCAATGTCTGAGATTAACAACAATATTCATTATTGAACAAGACACAAGCGAGGATGTCTTACCAAGAAAACGAAACCCTTGTTTTGTTTTAGCAGACTGACGGTTTGGCCCAATTGGCTCACCACTGAGCGTAACTTCTTTCCTGACCAGTAACTGCAGATATCATATAACATTGCATTCATCAGTCCGTAGACCGTCGATCCACTTGTCATAGCCGCCTTTCCCCCTTCGATGTGGAATTCAATTGCACTTTGCACTGGCGATGAATATGCCATGAGTTGAGCAAAATACGCCATCACGTTCCCAGTTACTTGACGAGATCCAACCTTGTCCAACAGAGCTTTGGATATCCGTGCATATCGACAACCTTCGCGAATATCACCCATACTCGCAAGGAAAGAGCCGTATACCACGAAGGCCAATGGTGATAAAGGGCTCATTCCATGCTCAATAGAAAGAATGACCATTTGCAGTACCACTATTGGTTGATCACTTGGGCGAATCATGTAGAGTGGCTCGGAAAGTATTGCCAAAAATTTCATAGCCTTGCGATGGGCGGTAGAACAAGGAAGCGCGAGTAAAGATAAGCATTTTATATCACTTAAAACAACTAGAGAAGATAAAGCAATACATGTGCATGGCTTACATTGATCTTGTTTGAGTCTGTCATAAGCTTGTGACTAATCAATTCTTCGTCTGACATCCCATCAAGCATTTCCTTCGTGTCTTCTAAAAAATGAATGACTGTGTCTGGAGTGACTTCTACAGGAAAATCTTCACCAAGGTTAGACAGAGCATCAATCCCACACCTGTAAATGCAAAGGAAAACCAAGTAAGTATTCATTCCTTTGAGCCTATCACATAATTGGAAAGATGAGCCGGGACTTACTGGATAGCTGCAGGTAAATTCGATCTCCGAATGAGAGTACGAACTGTGACGTGAAAAATGGGTATCTTGTCTTCAACGCACTTTGCAAAGCGCAGGACTTGCTCTGACAATATTGCCAAGGTTTCATACTCTCCTATGCTAAGTGCACATTCAGCTGCACCGTTGAATAGTTCCAGACTCAATGAATAGTGATCCTGCCAATGATTCTTTTGTAGGTAACTGATGCCGTAATCACAGAACCAGTATGCAGTGGAGAGATCTGACATAGCCATAGCTTTCTTCCCTGCCTTGAGGTTATGCTTCGCGACTATCATTCGCTCATCGTTATCAGCCGCAGCCTTTGGCCCACCCAAATTTAACTGACCAACAGCCATCAAAAATAAACCATCATCATTGTTCCTAGTCGCAACGGAGCAAAGTGTCAACCCATAGCTGAAATGGTGGAGGCATCGTTCCTCCGGTTTCATCAGGTTGTAAGCCGCCTAGAAGTAGAGGAAAGAGGAGGGAAGGGAAAGAGTTAGTATTGTTTAGGAGCTGAGTTCAGTTGAGTTTCAAATTGGTGAACTACCCCCCCCACCCCCCCCACCGTCCCATAATGAAAATACGTACCTCCTGCACTCGATCGTCGACAAACTGATAACCCCCCTCCTTATTCTTATTAAGAAAGCCCTCTGCAACAGCATGGTCAAGAGGGACTAAAAATGATAGTCCAAGCTCGTTCTCAAGCGCAAGTAACGACCGGTCTGAACAAGATCCAAAGCAAGATAAAGTGCACAGAGCGGAAAGGACTTTACTTGGGAGGCGAATCAACGAAGCTGTCATGAACTTTACAACGTCATCGGGTAGCTCACGCTCCTGAATTTGTTCCTCATCCCAACTCCATCGGCATTGGCTGAGGCTAGGACGTAGCAAACCCTCCTTGCTCAGTTCAATCATGAGCTGCCGAATAAAAAAATGGTGGCCTGACGTCTTAAACATCACGATATCTGTCAGCGGACGTGTGAGGCGCGGGAGCATATGCAGTTTCTTCGATATCATCGAGTTCACTGTTTCGCTGTCTAAACAAGCCAGTTCCATCTTTGTTGTCTTTACCCCAGAGTGGCTGGCGGAATCAAGCATTGGCCAAATGAGATGTTCTTTTTTGTCCAGCTCGTTGTGGGTGAAGCAGCCTAAGAAGAAGAATTGTTTATCGTTAGCACGGCTGGATTCTGATACCAGCAAAAGCTGCTTGATGAAAGCGATCGAAGCCGGGTCGGCCCATTGGAGATTGTCGATGTAAAGAACCAAAGGCGCATCATGACAACGAAATATTACTTCCGTGAACTGACTGAAGAGATAATGCAACCGTTTCTGGGCATCTTCAAAACCATCGCTTTCGTCTAATTCAGCGTTATCGCCAATGATTTTTGATAGACTTGGAATGACCTTGGCCAAGGCATTGGCTTCCTTCCCCAAGGTCTGCTTCAATGCTCTCGATACATTTTCTGCAATAGAGGCATTGTTCTTGTCGCTTGACGTTACTAGCCATTCACAGTATTTATTGAAGGCTGATGCGATGGGAGAAAATGGCTGAGATTGTTCAAATTTCCCCGACAGCAAGATACATCCCTTCCTACCAGTTTCCGCATCCCCAACCTTGGCATATTGAAAAAATTCATGGGCAAGTTGCGACTTTCCTATGCTGTTGTGCCCACAAATAATGAACGCTTCACAAGTGCCAGATATGGATCGGGTGTAATTTTCCTTAAGAGAGGCCAATTCGGCATCTCGTCCGTACCAGGTAGCAGTCCGATCGTCCATTTGCAGTCCAGTCTTGCTCGCCAAATCCAGGTCAATATCATGGAGATATATGCCTGGACTATCCATCATCAAACTCAGATCCTTCTTTACATCCGCCATGCAGCTATACGTTTCATCTTTGCTAAAATCCCCCTTCGAAGAATCGATCATATTCCCGATCAAGTCACATAGAGCAATGGGCAATCCCAACGATTTCAGCGGTTCTACGGTAGTGGAAGATGCGGGCGCCCGGACTGTCTTCTTTTTGCTGACCTCGCTATGATGAGGCGCTGACCGGAAGGAGCTCTTTCTGCTGTTGTCACTGCAACCCAAGCTCTGCTCGCTAAGAGCGCTCTCGTCGAGACTGCTCCCTCCACCAAAGAGCTCGTCGTCATCTCCCAAGGCATCAATTATGCTCATGGCATTCGCAAGGTCTGAATGTGCATTGAGATGACTTGCTAGTGGATCAGTACCAAGTTGCTCGTCTTCTGCGAGGGGGTTCTTCCCTCCCGAGAATAACTCGAACAATACTAGACCTAGATAATAAATGTGCATCCTTTTGTCTTCGTGCCTTGAAGGGGGGCTTGAGGGGTGAGTATTGTCCTTATTTTCTAAATGGAGTTTGGCACTTGATATGTCTAGATAATCCACATCAGGTGTTCTGATGTATTGATCACCCCCCCCCCTGTGGTGATGAGTCTCTGCCCCCACGGAAAGAGGCTCATAATCGTCTTGGTAATCTTGTTCACCATCTTGGACGCCCGAGAAAATTTCGGGGAGAAGATTAAATACCGAATCATTACCCTTTGTGGATGGTTGTTCTCCGTCTTCATCCCCCGTTCGTTGACTCTCGTCTATAGGATGAAATGAGCCGAAAACAAATCCATCATCCTTTTTCTCGTCCATGATTCCCCCCGTGACATTCTCTTCCTGGATGTCGTCACTCTTGCGATTATTCTCATCGCCCTCTACGATCTTGTTCAAATAAACTGTAACCAAATCAGGCCATAGCAATCCTTGAGGCACAACTTGAGAATGACTAGTCTCAACATTTTTGCTCTCCCCCCCTTCAATTTCCTTTTCTCTTTCCTTGACCTCTTGTTCATCAAGCTCACATAATTGATCTGCAAGCGAGAGGGCAATCTTGAGTGCACATGTCAAGTAGGGACCAGAAGAAATTGTCTTGTTGTTGGATGATGATTCAGTATCATCACCAAGAAGAAGTGCAGCAGCAATCCATTTTTTCAAACTGGGATGCTGTCCATCAGTAATATTATTATCCCATGACTGGCACACCTGATCAACAGGCAAAAGCATCTGACGCTGCTGCTGATGCGCATCTTGTGGATAATGTTGCTGCTGATGCTGATTCACGTGTTGCTGACTGTATGGCTGCACTATTGCGCCATTGGACGAGGGGCCGTGATGGGCAAATGACGTGGCAGAAGCTACTTGCTCTTGTTGCTCGAGACGACGAACGTTGGACTCATTGTTGCCATTCGAACCGCCAACTGGCGGATAGTCCTCTTGCTGCTGTTGCTGCTGATTGAACTTGAACATCGTGTTATCGGGGCTGTAAGAGTAAGGTATGGGTGCCATTCATCCAATAATGAAAGAACGATACGGCGGTCGGCGGTGATTTTTTCTGCGAGGTGCACACTCTACTCTCACCCTCTGTCTTCTACTGTGTTCTTCAATTAAAATGACAATACTAGCGGCCCCTATGGGGCTAACAGACATGGCATTCTATTGGAATGAGA
>JALLAU010001242.1:0-10558 GCA_036939495.1 Thalassiosira hispida
GTTTGCACAGCCAGTTGAAGTCAGCTTCAAATAGACAGATTGCGCGAAGTTTGTCAATGTATATACTACCAAACTTTTTCTCCAGGAGACATGTCAGCCCATTCGAGAGAAAGCTTGTACTTGTCCCGCCAAAATATCTTTGTTTGGGAGTATCTTTTTTTGTGACTTGAAGTGGTTGCTTGACGCCATCCAAACAGATCCAAATCCAAGAATCAGAGATGGAAAAGATATCTCAATGGCGGCGTCATAATATTCAAGCATTGGCTGAGTGAGCGAGGTGTTACGATAGTTGCTACGATATCGACTGTGCACTGTGCTTGCGCTTGATCCAGCAGTTGGTTAATGTTTCGAAATCTAGTCGAAGGCGCCAAAGACACGATTTTACGGCCATCACAACATCAAGAAGTATAAATCCATCATCATCAAATAATCATGAGGCTGACGACGGCCACGGCCTGCCTCCTCCTGCTAACCTCTACTACTACAACTAATAAGTCTTTGGTAGATTCCTTCCAGTGGAATAATCCCCTCCGTCGTGTAGCAGCAGTATCGAGGAACACTCATGATGGCCTAGTAGTTGTGGTAGCCACGCAAACGCCACAAGACGACAAGCATCATCGCTCGCCACCATTATGGAGGAAGCATCTAGCCGCCAAGAAACCTCGCGGGGAATACGACTACGATGAGGATGATGCCGAATCATCCAAAAAGGGAGGAGGAGGGAGCGGACCAAAGCCTCCCCCCTCCCGCACTCCCAAGGGCAGCATGGCCAATGGCAACGATGATAATGTCATTATTTCGTCCGTCGAGGATGTCGACGCCGCGTTGAACGAAGAGATTATTGGCGCCCTTCGCAGCGCCGAGCAGGATTTGAGACCCGCTCCTCCCGCGGAAACTCCTGGGGAGAAGGCCATGAAGGAGTACGAGAGTATTGATGTTGATGTTGTCAATGACGACGACGACGACGACGACGACGACGAGGAAGAGGCCCTGCTACTGGAAGCACAGCGCGAGGCAGACGAGGCCGAACAACTCCTAAAAGAAGCCGAAGAGGAGGCAGCCAAATGGGAGGCCGAACTGGCCGACATTGAATCCGCCGCGGCAGACGCCCAAGCCGAGGCCATCGCCGCCGAAGCCGCCGCGGCATCCGCCCTGAAGGAGGCGGAAGACGAGGAGGCCCTGAGTTCCATGGCGGAAGCCTACCAGGCCGCGCTCGATGCGGCCAACGACAATGTCGATTTGCTATCCTCCCAAATATCCACGCTGGAGGACGAGCTCGATAGCACCGTGGCCAGGATGGAGCAGTCCATGGAGGACAAGGAACGCATCTCCGCCGAATACGCGTTTTTGGCCAAGAATTACGGCGCCTTGAAAAAATCCACGACTTCGGCCGAGTTGTTGGGGGAGGAGATTGGCGGGTATCAATCCCAGATATCCGGAATGGAGACCAAGCTCGAGGAGATGGAACTGTCGTTCCAAGAGGCGACCGAGGAGGCTGCAAAGTGGAAGGGAGAGTACGATGCGATGGCATCATCGGAATTATGGAGTGCCAAGCTATCCGCTGCCGAATCGAAGAGCGACGAGCTGGAACGTTAGGTGCGGCAATCCCAAGCGCTACTGGCAGACCAAACCGTCCTGGCGCGAGAGGCGAATCAAGCGTCCATCGACAAGCTCACGCTCGAATTCGAATCGTCCCTCGATCAAAATACCAAGACGGTGGCAGCCCTACGCCAAGCCCTTCGTAAGACGACCAAGGAAAAATCCTACCTGCAAGAGAAGAGTTCGGCGGAACGCACCCAGGCAGTGGAGGACGTGCGCGCCAAAATGAACGACGAGGTGGCGAATTTGAAGATGGTGTTGAAGAGCATCGAGGGGGAGATGGGGGAGAAGGAGGTGCAAATGCAGAGTGCGTTATTGGGACGGGAGGAGACGGAGAAGTTGATGGGGGAGTTGATGTGAGTAGTGTGTAGTTTGTTTGTTTGTTATATATATCATTGTATGTGTTTTTGTTTGTATGTTGGGATGGGAGGGAGGGGGGGTGTGGGGTGTATTGTTGTTGTTGTTGCTGCAAAATGCCGTCTTTTGGTGATTTGGGATCAGGCAGGTCCCTTCCATCTCGTGGCAGATACCGATTGACATCGTCTCGTACTGTGTGTCCATCTTCATGCCTCCTCACATGATGATATACACCTATTTTTATTTTTCCCATACTAATATATGCTCACGTGATATATATATATATGCCTCCATTGCCATATTAACTCCCGAAACATATATATATACAGGTCTCTTCGCCAATCCCTGGAGGAAGAGCAATCCAAGTCTGCCAAAGATATTGCCGAATACGAGGCACAGCTCTCGAGCTACGTTGCCATGGAAACTACTCTAAAACAAGAGCTCGATCGAAAGGAAAGCGCAATTGGGGACCTCACTAAGGATCGGGACGGCAGCGCCAAACAGGTGGAAGTACTCCAACTCGAACTAGAAGTGTTGCAAAGCAAGGTCAAGGATGCTCAACAGTCGGGTGCGTCCGGCAATGCCAAGGCTCAAGAACTGGAATCGTCCAACGCCTCCCTCGAAAAGAAGCTGGCCGACGCAGCCTCTTCGTTCGAAAATGAGAAGTCTGCAATGGAGTCGCAGCTGGCGAATACCGAGCAGAAGATTGTATCCCTCGAGGAGGAATTGGGGGCGAAGCGCAAGCTAGTGTCGACTACGGAGAAGGCGCTCGAAGAAACACGAGCGAGTTTGGGGAGTGTTCGGGGACAGTACGACAGGGAGGCAGCGGCCGTGCAGACTTTGCAGGACGAGCTGAAGGCAACTGCGGCCAAGTTGGCGGAGGTCGAAGCGTCCAAACTGAAAACGGCGTCGCAAGGGCAGGAGGCTGCCGCCAAGCAGATTCAGACCCTTCAATCCCAAGCGAACGGCTTGGCCGCCCAGCTAAAGCAGGCCAATGAAAATGCCAGCAAGAGCGAACAAAGGTTGAAAGACTACGATGCGCGGGTCAGCTCTATGCAGGGAACGCTCATGCAATCGTCGACAAATGTGGAAGCCCGCGAGAACGAACTCGCCACACTCAAGAATGAGCTCGAGGCCGTGAAAGAAAATGCGAGGAATGCCGTGGGACAACAGAAGAAGAAGAATGAGCAGCTTCAATCGGAGCTCGATCGCGTCATGAAGGAAACGAAAGACTCGTTGGCAGAGGCGAATGTTGAGATTAACCAGCGAGGTCACATGCTGGAGAAGAAGGAACGTATGCTTGCGGAGTTGCAGGGTAAGTACGATGGCCTGTTGGATGAGATGGAAGGTGCCAATGCCGCGGCCAAGGAGAAGATTACCGCACAGGCGGAGCAGTTGCGTGGGCTAGAAGCGTCTGGCGGCCAGGAGAAGGGTGCACTCCAGTCTCAACTTGCCCAACTGAAGAAGGATGTCGAAGCTGCTCAGAGTGCTCAAAGTAATGCGCAGAAAACTATTGATGAAATGAACAAGGAGATCAAGAAGTTGTCACAGGAGGTCAGGCAGGAGCGACAGTTGAAGGGAGAAGCTCTGCAAGAAGAGGAGCACTTGAAGAAAGAGCTGGAGAAGAAGGTTGACCAGCATTCTTATGACGTCATTGCCGCGGAGAAAAATGCCGAGAAGCTCTTGCATGATAAGAATTTGGAGCTAGAACAAATGAATGTGCAGATTGAGAAAACCAAAGCCGCATTGGTGGCCGAGGCTGAAAAGAGCTTGCAGTTGCAGACGAAATTCGAGAACGAGGCGAAGGAAATGAGCGAGTCGTTGGGCAATGCGGATGCCAAGATTGGGCAGCTACTCAACGATATGAATGCTGTCAAGGTCCAATCGCAGAAAGATGCCCAGGAAATGGGTGAGTCTCTGAACAATGCGAAAGCTGCGGTCAAGCAGCGCGATGAAACCATCCAAACGAAGGAGGGTGCACTTTCGGAGTTGGAGCAAATGAACATGCGGCTTCAATCAGATGCCAAATCGAAGATTGCCGCTTTGGAAGGTACGGTGTCGAAGTTGACTGCGGATGTAGAGAAAGAAATCAAGTTGCGTCAGGATGTGTTGGCGGGGAAAGAGGGCATTGAATCGTTGCTGCAAAAGAAACTCGATGGGATGACTAAAGAGGTGGAGGGTGTGCGTGCTGAGGCCAAGAAGACAGTTGACACCTTGTCGCAAGAGCTAAGGAACTTGGAGTCCAAGAACCAGTCTGACGGCTCCCAAGTTGCTGAATTGAAGAAGACCATTGCCAGCGTTCAAAACGATTCCCAAAAGGCTATTGAGGCCCGCAACAACGATATTGGGAAGTTGGAGCACGTTATTGCGAATCTCAAGGCAGACATCGAGCAGGAACGAACGCTGAGGGACGAGGCTGTGAAGGGCAAGATCAAGTTAGAGGGTGCTCTGGCCATTGCCAACAAGAATGCCGAAAAGTTTGCGCAAGATTCCCAAATGGCTATCGATGCTGGCAATAACGAGTTGACGAAGACGGAACACGCCATGGTGAATCTCAAGGCTGACATCGAGGAGGAAAGAAAGCTGAGGGATGAGGCTGTGAAGGGCAAGATTAAGTTGGATGCTGCTCTTGCCGTTGCCAACAACAATGCCGAAAAGCTTGTGCATGATACCCAAAAAGCTATTGATGCTGGCAATAACGAGATGAAGAAGATGGAACAAGCCATGGTGAACCTCAAGGCTGACATCGAGCAAGAACGAAAGCTGAGGGATGAGGCTGTGAAGGGCAAGATCAAGTTGGAGGGTGCTCTCGCCATTGCCAATAAGAATGCTGAAAATGTTATGCAGGATAAGTACGATGACGTTGAGATAATTAAGGCTCAGATAGAAAAATCTAATCAGGCTGTGAACAACGAGGCAGAAAAGAGTAGGCAGTTGCAAGAGTCGCTGAATAAGGCCGACGCCGCCATCAAGCAGCGAGATGATGTGCTGCAGATGAAGGAGAGCACGCTTGCTGAACTACAGAAGAAGAATGAACAGCTAGACCGAGACATGGAAACTGTCAAGAGCCAATCACAGAAGGATGTCAAGTCAAAGAGTGGTGAAATCGCATCTTTGCAAGCAATGGTGTCCAAATTGACTGCTGACGTGGACAAGGAAATCAAGTTGCGACAGGATGTGTTGTCCGGAAAAGAGGGCATTGAATCGATGCTCCAAAAGAAGCTGGATGATATGTCGAATGAGATGAAGACTCTCTCTGCCAACGCCAAGAAGACGGTCGACGTCCAATCGCAAGAGCTAAGAAGTTTGGAGGCCTCTGCAAGTAATGAGAAGAATGCTCTTAGCTCTGAAATTGACCAATTGAAGAAAGCCATGACCACTGCCCAAAGTAGTGCCCAGCAAGCTATCAATGGCCGCAATGACGAGATTAAGAAGATGGAGCAAGTGATTGCCAGCCTCAAATCAAATATTGAGCAGGAACAGAAGTTGAGGAACGAAGCCTTGCAAGGCAAATCTGGGTTGGAAAGTGCCCTTCAGAAGAAGATTGATCAGTTGTCACATGGAATTGCTGTCGCTCAAAAGAATGCCGAGAAGGTTGTTCTAGATAAGAGCCAAGAGGTGGAACAACTGAATAACGTGATTGGGAAACTTAGGGAAGATATCAAGGTAGAAAGCTCTCAAAAAGAGCAGGCAACTCAACAGCTCAAGGCGCTCGAGAAGGACTTGTTGGCGGGTCAGGATATGAGCCAGTCTGCTCTGAAACAGCGCGACACACTTCTCTCTAACATGCGTGCTGACGTGAATAACTTGACGAAACTGAAAGATGAAGCGCAGAAAGAGCGCGAGGCCGTAGAGAGGAACTTGTCAGCGAAGAACTTTGAACTTAAGAACAAAATATCAGCTATAAAAATGAATGCGGACACGGCTATCAAATCCCAGTCTGACGAGCTAGCAGTCTTGAAGCTACGAATCCTCCAGGAAACGAAGTCACGCGATGCAGCAATCAAGGACAAGTCCGATGCGCTATCAACGGTGGAAGAGTCTCTACGTGCCAAAACTCAGCTGGCTGAGCAGCTCGCAAAAGACATAGATGCAGTTCGTGCCAGCGCTGATGCGGCGGTCAAGGAGATTAGGCAGAAGGCATTGGACGAAAAGGCTTCCCTTGAATCTACAATGCAAGCACAATTGGAGCAGCTCCGCAGTGATATGCAGACTAGCCGGGCCAATGCTGAGGTAGCAGTTACTAAATTGAAGGATGAGCTGGAGAAGCAGTCACTGAAGGTTCAGCAGACAGCTGCAGATGCCGAACGAGCCAAGAAGCAAGCGATGGAAGAAGCAAATGCTAAGGCTGAAGCGGAGATCAAGCAAGCCAAACAACAGGCAGAAGCTGCAGCGAAGGCAAAGGCCGAAGAAGAGATCAAGCGAGCCAAGCAACAGGCTGCAGACGAAGCAAGAGCAAAGGCTGAAGCAGAGCAGCAGGCACAGGCTCAGAGAGCCCGAGAACAGGCGAAGCAGCAAGAGGAGGCCCAAAAAGCGAAGCCTAAGACGGTTCAAGAGAGGTCCAAGCCAAAGGGTTTCGGCAAGCCGGTGGCAATGATGAAAGCCTCGACACAAGCGACGCCTCCAAAGAATACGCAATTGACCGAGGGAATAACAGCCGAAGAGGCAAAGCGAATTAGGGAGGCGCGGCTTGCAGAAGCATCAGGTGAAGAAGTGACTTCTAACTCTGAGTCAGAGACTCTAACTCCAGCTCTTGTTACGGAGGGTTTGACAGCGGACGAGGCTGCGGCAGTGAGAGCTGAGAGGCTCAGAGCCGCCGACAGGGTGGCGAGGAAGTTGCCAAAGCCCTCTCCTCAGGCTGGAGCTGCTGAAGTCAAGAATCCTCTGAAACAGTTGATCATGCCCCAGGGAAGAGGTGGTACAAAGCCCTATCCTCAGGCTGGAGCTACTGAAGTCAAGAATCCTCTGAAACAGTTGATCATGCCACAGGAAAGAGGTGGTACTTTCCCTAAACGAAAGACTGTTGCGGACCCCTCTTCTCAGGCCGCTAACGCCGGAAAAGCGGCAGGCAAAAATCCATTGACTAACCTTCTCTTAGCAAAAGTTGCATCAAACCAAGCATCATTCCCAAAGAGGGGAGCTGTCCCCCCTGCTCCGTCATCGCAGTCTAAAACTCCCAAGCAAGGCTCTCCATCTTTCCCCGAGAGGAAAGCTGCTTCTCCCCCGTCATCGCAGTCGTCGTCTTCCAGGCAAGGTTCTCCGTCATTCCCAAAGAGGAAAGCTGTTTCCCTGCCATCTTCACAGACGACATCTCCTAGGCAAGGCATGCCAGCTCCTCAGGCAGAGTCGCCCGCAAACACGATTATGGGCACGCAAGATAGTAAGAATCCTTTGACCAGCCTACTTTTGGCGAAAGACGCATCGACAAGAGGAGCACAATTTCCTAGCAGGCAGGATGTGCCAGCTCCTTCTTCTCAGGCTACTCCAGAACCACTGGTTGATGACAAGAAGCTCTCACTTTCAGATCTTCTTCCTAAGATTGCGAAGCCATTTAGGTCAAACAAACAAAAACCCGCACCTCTGTCATCGCAGACCATTCCACCACCGCAAGCTCGTCGAGAGGAAGTTGGTTCTATTTCTAAGTCGGAGCCTGCGCCCAAGAAGAGATCCCTTAAAGATCTCATGTCATCAATGAGCAAACCAATTGGAGGAGATAGGAAGACAACCACGAAGCTTGGTGGGATGGCAAGTCCAGAACAGGCTGCTGCCTCAATGAAAGAAGATCGGCAGAAGGCTATGAAAGAGGCAGTGGTTGCATCGGCCACCGCAAAAGCAGAGACTCCTAAAACAGAAGCACCTGCACCTGCGTCTACTGCACCAAATTATTCCAGTCTCTCGGCAATAATCCAGAATCAGAACCCTCGTGCTCGTCCTCCTCGTGATGGTGTGATGCAACAGCGAACCGCCAAAACGAAACTGGGAGGGATGGCGAATCTGGCATCACCGCCCAAGTCCCAGCCAGTCATCCGTGCGACGAGTGATGATACTACTGCTGAAGATAGTGCTGCAAATGATGTGGCGGCAAGCATGAAGAAGCAAGAGGTCGTTGCTGCTGCGACGAGTGATGATACTACATCGGGTGAAGACAGTGCCGCGAATGCTGTGTTGGCAAGCATGAAGAAGCAAGAGGCATTCCAACGCGCACTACTTAGTGCTGGGATTGCTAATAACGCAAAAGCGAAGATCTTTTCAAGTTTAGTGCAACAATCTTCTAAGACTGAAGCTACGCCACAGCTGTCCAGTCTTAGCCAGATGATCCAAGCTCAAAACAAACCCACTCTATCTCAACAGAAGGCCTTCGCCAACAGTAACCGTCATACTTCTCTCTTCCCCGAGAAGACTGAGTCACATTTATCACGTTTGCTTGGGAAATAACGGGTGTGGGATCTTTGGTAAATATTCATGTGGGAGCCTCGAATATTGCCCTGCTTCCCCACTTATTGTCCGGATGTATACCGGCACTTAGGAATAGCGACACCCAAGAATGATCCTTGGGTTGCTAGATATTATGTGTACGTGCATTGCTAGAGAGTAGAGCTTAAGATTATAATTGCCTACTTCGCACAAATCATATCTTATAGATAGCTTATTTAAGCGGTTTCGTTGACTATTTGCTAGATGATGACATTCCCTACAATCAGGTATCTAAATGTAGCATTCATGATTTGCTGGTCAACTATCCGTGGTTTTGATGCACTTGCGCGGCAATGCAGAATTACTGATCCGTAGCTCTGCAATTTCTTTATTGAGTCGATCAATCGTCTCTTTCAGACTTGAATTGTCTGTTTCCAATGCAGCGTTTTTCTCCCCAAGCTGCTTTATCTGTGAATGTGGCGATGGGAAACTGAACAACTCTGGCAAATGACAGTTCCTAATGAGGTGATAAATACCATCAAGATTGTCACTATCCACCACATAGTATTTCCTTGCCGTTTCAACAAACATTTCAGTCCTGGTCAAAAGCTCTAGCACATATGGCATCAATTCGATGTCCATATCAATGAATGGCTGCACATCATACGCTCCTTTGAAATAAAAAGAGCGCAGTTTCATCCTCGTCCTTCGGGCTATTGACACGCCATTCTTTGATTCATTATTAATATCAAGTGCCTTTCCAAGTGTTGGGTCTATTTGTGAAATCTTTCTCATATTCCCACCAATTCGTTTCAGTTGATGATTAGACTGGCATATGGACTCAACGCTTGACGTGTCGCAGATCAACTTTCGTAAATTTTGGATAGCCAGCATCATGGGATAGAGTGGACATCCATCGTCACTACCGCCCTCGCTATCATCGTGACTAGAATAATCACTATTACCATTACTGTGATCACTCCACAATTCAGAATCCATACTCCCAGCAGTATTGGCAAAGAAGTTACTACTGGATCTCCCAAGCAAAATATCCTCCAGCTGTGACTTGTTTGAGATCGAATCTACCACCAATTTAGCGTATTCTCCGTTATTGCAGCTGCAAGAAAGCTTTTTGATGGCCGTATCATCCCTACCCAAAAACTGTGCAATGGCCTCAAAGCCGGGTCTACCTAATTCGGTTCGCCTGATCACCAGCTCAACCAAATTGGCACAGTTCGTTGCTGAAAGTAAATATGACATGCCTTCATTCCCAATGTTATTCATGCTAAGATCCAAATATTCAACTCGGACATGATCGAGTGCTTCTGATAGCAACCTTGCCCCTTCGACGCCCAAATTGGTGTTTCTGAGATTGATATATTTCAGGGATGATCTTGACTTCATGAAAGGAAGCATAGCGCCAACCCCGGCTGCTCCTACCTTTATGTTTTCTGACAAGTCTAGGTGATTTATGGGACAACAATAGACACGCTCCACACCAAACAATGTCGGTATAGCATCCTCCGCCAATTCACAGTCGGATAGGTCTAGACGTTTAAATGTAGCCGTCTGGCTGATTGCATCCCCCATTTTCTGCCAATTTTCTTTCTTGAACAGTTCGATGATTTCCTGTCTATCGAGCTTGCCGAATGCATGAGACCATCCATCGCCTTCTGCGCACATCCTTCGATGGTGATCCCTTATATTAACACTAGATGATGTGTTGCGCATGGCCGTGGCGAACGTAATGCTATCGGGATCCGACGACGAGGAGTCGTCCGACGACATATCAGACATTGCAATAGATTATTTGTTTCCAGCAGTTAATACATGGAATATCTGATATCAACTCAGTCAGATAGAGTTCGTGTGCAGTGATTGGATTTATGTTGGCATCTCCTTAAGCAGCTAGCAGCTAGCGGTTGAGTCAGGTTGAGGGAGGTTGAGGGCGGCTTTAATTTACTGAGTGAGCTTGGAGGCGAGTGAGGCCATTAGCCATTACAGAGATAAAAGGGGGTCCCTTCGGTTGGAAAATTCGTGTTTACGCCACCATACCAACCTCCACCAACCCCACCATGGGATTTCCGCTTCCCTACTACTAACAAAATAAAAAAATGAAATCTTTCCCAATTGCCCTTATGCCCAACCCAATGCGCACAGCACCTCGAGACGTGCATTATGAGTTAAG